>APFE030557292.1:117105-187531 GCA_000404065.3 Pinus taeda | reverse complement strand
GTTTTGAAACAAAGAAAACTAAAAAAAATCAACCTACATACCGTTTCTACGGTGAAAATGGCGATCTCCTCTCGAAATAGTGAGCGTAGACCCTTGAATCGGCAAAATCGCCCTCCAAACCCTCTCTCCCAGCTGAGAAGCTCTTCCTCCGCCACGCGCTGTCCAAATGGGCAAATGAAATTTCATTTTTCCCTTTAAAAACCCGCTGCCGCCCGACCCCACGATTTTTTGGGTAAAAATCGCGCTTTTTTCGAAAAAAGCGCGATTTTTTCAAAAAAAAAACACGCTTTTTTCGAAAAAAAAGCGCCAAAAAAAATTTCCCCGCGATTTTTTCCTTTAAAAAGCGCGATTTACGCGGTCTGAGGAAAAAATCGCGATTTTTTCAGAAAAGCGCGATTAGATCGCGCTTTTCACAACACTGGTCAAGATTGCCCGAGTACCCTTTAATAACATTTGGTACACCCTCCAATAATCCAAAGTATCTTTAATATGTTATGGTGGTCCACAATTCCCTGTTTTCCGCCCATCTAGGAATTGGGGAAGCCAAGGTCTCAGAGTCTTCTGACCAGTTGCCCAAGTGCTAGTCTATCCAAGGGTATTAGGTTGAATAGGAACATGGTAATGGCTACCCAAATTATTCACAAAACGAGCAAGGAGTTGAGTCATCAGCTATTGGTGCTACTACCATCGAGCAGTCGTAGTTTCTGTGGTTTCTTCTAGAGGATGCTTCATCCTATCCACCATTGAAACATTGAAGATCCTGCGGTCAATGATATCAAACCCTATGTTCACAAGTAAGTAGGATAAGCCAGCTCTAATACCACTGTAGTGTCCCAAGGGGATTTTTCCCTTAGGGTTTTGAAACATATAACCAAATTTCACAATAACCTTTAAATTCAACAATAAAATCAAGAACATATAGTAACATAAACCATGAACCTTACTACACAATATGTTCAATTTACAAGTTTATGCTAGTGTTGTTGCAATAATGAGGACAACCCTTAAATAATTCAATAGTAGAAGGTACCACTTGTTCTAACAATAACTAATCGTATTCATCTACTGATACTACTTCAACAACTCACTATTTATCTTTATAAACCGTACGAGGTCCCTAACACTACTATGTTGTTTCCAATCTCACTGTGTTAGGCTAGTTGTTGTGTAATGGCTGTTAAAATTTGGGTACCAGAGGACAAGTGGTTCCCTAAGGCTTTGATCTTTGGCCTACGGAAAAGTGTCCAAATTTATTTGTACTTTTCTCCTAAAGTGACTTTATAAATGGTAAAATTACATTCTAATTTAAAGGTGACTTTATTAAAGTCAATGAAGAATTAGAAAGTGAAAAAGTGACTATGAAAATAAAAAGCTAAGAGGATCTTTATTTAAATAGGTGAGTTAAAAAATAGAAAGTGAGAATTAAATGCACATTTATTCTCATCCCTAGATCTAAATGAATCTCAGCCATTAGATCTTAGGGTAAGCCGAAAGGTCATTTAGAGAGTAAAAGGAGAAGAGCAGAGAAAAAAAGATCAATTCATTCTTTCATGAGCAATTTGAGAGAAAGAGAAGAGAGAGCAAGGAGAAAATTTATGAGCAGTGAGGAAGTGAAGTAGAGCGGCAAGAAGACATTTCAGCAAATCTGGGCAGCAGGGTTAGAGCAGTGGGTGTGGGACATTGACATTTGATAGGGTCATATGTTCTATATGTGCCTAGAATGAAGAAGAACCTAATATCCGTCTCAGCACTTGAGGACAAAGGGTATGATGTGTTGTTCATGAGAGGGCAGGTGCTTATATATCCTAGGGGAACTCCAGCTTCTTCAGCTAGAGTGATTGGTGTGTGCCATGCCAAGGTATACAAGCTCTCATTCCAACCCCTGATGGCATTGAGTAGCAGCACCCGAGACGGGACCAACAGTAGATCTAGCAGTTCAGAGTTGTGTGAGATCTGGCACCGCAGGATGGGGCACATGTATCATGGGGCCCATGTATCATGGGGCCTTGAGTACATTGCGGGAGATCACCACTAGTGTGCCATATTTCAGTTTTGATCACCTTGATGTATGCAAAGGATGTGATATGGGGAAGTTAAGCAGATCCCCTTTTTCCCAGCAGTGACAGCAAAGCGATCGGGGTCCTTGACTTGATTCATACCAATGTAAGTGGTCGGATGTCTCATGTATCCTTGAGTGGCTATGAATACTATGTTTTATTCATTGATGACCACTCCAAGAAGACCTGGATTTATTTCTTGAAGACCAAGAGTGAGGTCTTCAAACTGTTTCAAGAGTTCAAAGCCCTTGCGGAGACCCAGACAGGTAGGAAGATCAAGGTCCTCAAGTCGGACAATGGACGGGAGTATACCCTTGGTGAGTTTGTTGATTTTTGTGTTAAGACAAGCATTAGGAGGGAGTTCACAGTTCCTTACAACCCCCAGCAGAATGGGGTTGCGGAGAGGAAGAACATATCCATTGTAGGGGTTGCCAAAGCCATGCTTCATGATCAGAGGTTACCTTTATTTTTGTGGGCAGAGGCCTACAACACTACTGTGTACTTGTAGAATAGGAGTCCACATCGTGCCTTGGGTAATGTGACTCCAGAGGAGGCTTTTTCTAGGAAGAAGCCTGATGTTGGGCACTTTCGTATCTTTGGGTGCCTTACATATTCCTATGTCCCCAAGGAGAACAGGACCAAGCTAGAGCCCACTGCAGACAAGGGCATCTTTGTGGGTTATAGTGAGACCTCGAAAGCTTATCGGATTTATATTCCTGCGCAGAGGAAAGTGGTTGTCAGGCAGGATGTGAAGTTCAAGGAGGAGAGAGCTTTTAGGAGGTCACGGGAGTTAGAGTATCCGAAGTCATTAAACCCTCAGGAGCAGCTAAGTCAGTCACAAGGAGGAGCAGCTAAGTCAGTCACAAGGATCCAGTGGTCAAGGATCAGGAGGTACATTGATTACAAAGTCAGGTCCCTCAGTGAGCAGTGGCTCTCTGAGTCAGGTGGGTGGTTCTTCAAACAACATGCAAGGCAGTCCGTAGAGCAGTTCACATGGTAGTCCATAATGGACAGTTCGCATGGTACTTCAGCATCTACAGGCACATATTCAGACATGAGGTCAATTGGCAGGCCTTCAGGAGTTCAGGCTTCTGTGATGATAAGGATTCTTTCACTTCGGTGGGAGAAGTATGCTCAGGGAATAGGAAGCCCAAGTGGCTTCAAGATACCTTGCGCGAGGCCACTTCAGTTGTTGGGCCAAAGAGACAAGTTAGAGAGAGTAAACCACCTGAGCGATTCTGTAGTTACATGGCATTGGTAACAAGCATTGTTGACTCCGAGCCTTCTAGTTATGAGGAGGCAGCCAGCCAGCAGGTCTGGAGAGAGGCCATGATGGAGGAGTATTCTTCTATTATGAAGAACGATGTTTGGGAGGTAGTGTCGAGGCATGAAGTAAATCAATTGTTACTTCCAAATGGCTCTACAAGATAAAGCATGTTGCAAATGGCAGCATCGACAAGTTCAAGGCTCAATATTTGGAGAGAGGGTTCTCACAGGTAGAGGGAGTTGACTATGAGGAGACCTTCGCTGTCGTAGTTCGGTATACATCTATTCGCTCCATTATATCGATTGCAATAGAGATGGGTTGGAAGATCCACCAGATGGATGTGAAGACCGCATTTCTCAATGGCTTCATTCAGGCGGAGGTTTATATTGAGCAGCCGCAGGGCTTTGAGATGCATGGGAAGGAGTCCCATGTATGCAGATTGAAAAAAGCACTCTATGGCCTAAAGCAAGCTCCTAGAGCTTGGTACTCGAGGATTGATACAAACTTGCAGTAGTTAGGTTTCACAAAGAGTGAAGTTGATCCGAACCTATACATCATTGTGGTGGGTGAGGAGCCTCTCATTCTGGTGTTGTATGTTGATGACTTGATCATCATTGGTGCAAAGAGACTCATTGAGGGTTGCAAGAGAGATCTTGCATCAGAGTTTGAGATGAAGGATATCGGCTTGATGCATTATTTTATGGGATTGGAGGTGTGGCAGGAGGAGGGGCATTTCTTCCTGTGACAAGGGAAGTACATTGTGGATATTCTTAGTAGATTTCACATGGAGGATTGCAAACCCATGTCTACACCTGTGATCACTAACTAGAAGAAGCTCTAATTCCGAGTTGGCGGATCCTACTCTATGCAGACAGCTAATTGGTAAATTGATATATTTGGTCAACGCTTGACCAAATATATGTTTTGCAGTTAACATTATGAGTCAGTTCATGTGTGAGCTCAGGAGAGTGCACTGGGTGGCTACAAAACACATTCTTCATTACTTGCAGGGGACTATGGATTTTGGTCTAGATTATAAACAAGGTGATGGAGTGAGACTGGCAGGGTACATGGATTCAGATTGGGCAGGTTGTGCTTCAGATAGGAAGAGTACTTCCAGGTGTTGTTTTGGGTTGGGTTCGACAGTTGTGTCATGGATTAGCCAGAAACAACAGTCAGTTGCATTGAGCTCAGCTGAGGCAAAGTATATGGCTGCTAGTTTGGCTAGTTGTGAGACCATGTGGCTTCACAAGATGTTGTTTGGTCTATTTGGTCAGGCATTGAGACCTTCAGTAATTTATTGTTATAATCAGAGATGTATAAAACCCACGGAGAATCCATTTTTTCATGACAGGTCAAAGCATATTGAGATCAAGTATCACTTCATTAGAGACTATGTCCAAAAAGGACTTGTCAAGCTTAAGTACATTTCCATAAATGAGCAGGTAGCGGACATTTTCACCAAAGCCTTACCACGGGGCAAGCATGTCTACTTCAGAGACAAGATTCAAGTATCACTTCATTAGAGAATATGTCCAAAAATGACTTGTCAAGCTTAAGTACATTTCCATAAATGAGCAGGTAGCGAACATTTTCACCAAAGCCTTACCACGGGGCAAGCATGTCTACTTCAGAGACAAGATGGGAGTGGTGAAGAACACTTTCCTCGGTAAGAGGGAGTGTTAAAATTTGAATACCAGAGGACAAGTGGTTGCCTAAGGCTTTGATCTTTGGCCTAGGGAAAAGTGTCCAAATTTATTTGTACTTTTCTCCTAAAGTGACTTTATAAGTGGTAGAGTCATTTTAATTTAAAAGTGACTTTATAAATGGTAAAGTTACATTCTAATTTAAAGGTGACTTTATTAAAGTCAATGAAGAATTAGAAAGTGAAAAAGTGACTATGGAAATAAAAGGGTAAGTGGGTCTTTATTTAAGTGGGTGAGTTAAAAAATAGAAAATGAGAATTAAATGCACATTTATTCTCATCCCTAGATCTAAATGAATCTCAGCCATTAGATCTTAAGGTAACCCAAAAGGTCATTTAGACAGTAAAAGGAGAAGAGAAGAGAAAAAAAGATCAATTCATTCTTTCATGAGCATTTTGAGAGAGAGAAGAGAGAGCAAGGAACATTACACATAAACCCCCAAAAACGTGAGACAGAGAAATGTTTGAACATTTAGAAAATAGAACTACATCAAGCATACATTAGGACACATTTATTCAAACGTCAGAACACACTGCACACATTTTTAGAACTAGTGTGAAATTTTTTGAATGTTTATGGAGCTCCGATCTTTGACACATCATGAGTGTGTTTTAAAAATCGATCAAGTCGACTCTGATTCGGCCGAGCAAACCCCAATCGCTACGACTTGGCAGAAAAACCGGTTCGATGGCTTGTTTGTTACCAAACCAGCCGACCCAGACACCGACTCAGCCGGTTCGATAACAAACTGGCCGGCTCGACCAAGCCCGAGTCAAAACCGGCCGGTTTGGCCAGCCATGCCCAGCCAACCTTTTGGGGGGGGGGATAACCCCGAACTTGATTCTAATTGGATTTTAGGTTATTTTAAGTCCATTTACCTCTCCCAAGCCTGTAAAATGTTAAATTTGGAAACTAGGGCCAAACTTCACATTGGACAGCTCATATTTTTATTGGATTCCTCTCTCCGAAAGGTGTAGGATTGATCTAAAGATCATACCATTCTAACATGTACAAATGGAATTATGAATTTATTTTGATTATGGACAAATTATCAAGGTCGGCCAGCAAACTCATGTAGGCTCAGAAACCCAACAGTCACGTCTATTCATCCTCAATGTTTGCATATAAATACATGGTGCCTCCTCCTCATTTGGACACTTCACTCACTCACAATCTTCTCTCTCCTTCATTTGATTGGGTACGAAATTCAGAGGTTGCTCTCCACATGTGCGAAGAAAAGGAAGGGTTTTTTGATCTAGCCGTTGACCAAAGTTGACCGAAATTACAGAGGTTGTTTTTTACTTGCGTTGACCAAGCGTTGACCTGTTTTGATTGCAGTTTTGGGTGGAGGATTTTTGTTTGAGCACGCCACAGTTTTGGGCATGAAATCTGATGTTGTTTGACCTCTGTTTGACCAGCATTCACTGTGCTAGGGTTGACTGTTGCGTTGACTTTTGTTGACCAAGTTTGACTGGACTTTTTCAAATTGTTTTTGGGCTGACTGAACTTGTTGTTGGAGGCCGAAGTTGACTAGGTTTGACCAAGTTGAATTGAGGAAGAATTACGCCCTGTTGACCAGCATTGACTTTCTGGTTAGGGCTTTTTGTTTTTGCTATCTGACTTATCAGATTTTCACTGTAATTGGACAACTGAATATTATACATTGTACTCTCTTTGCTGAACTTTTGAAGAATTATAAGAAGAATTGATCAAGGGTTTCCCCACATTGGGGTTTGTCCCTGCCTGGTGCCATATCTTGTGTCATCTTGTCTTGGCTTGTCTTCTACTATTATTGTTTATGTTCTGTCTGCATTTTACTATCATGATGATGTGATTGGTAAACTGGATATTGTTACTGGGCTAATAAAGAAATTGAAGTAAAATTGCTCTAAGCATAGAACACACCATTGTCATCAAAAATTAACATGGTATCAGAGCTGAGGTGAAGACAAAGCCCAAGCAAGAGTGAGAAGAGCAATCACTGATCAAGGACAAGATTCAATGGCCTCCACATCCTACTTCAAGTCTGATGATAAGGTTCATAATAAGTCTGATTATCATGCATGGAAAATGCTCTTGATTTGACATTAGAAGAGCAAGATGTTATGGATTATGTGCAGGGAAAGATTTTGGAACCTCCTTCTAATGCACTTGTTGCTCCTAAGACAAATTACAAGAAGGATGAAATCAAAGCCAAGAAGATCATCAGGGATTCTTTTCATAAGCATTTAGTTGCTTACATCTCCGATTTGAACACATCAAAGGAGATATATGACAAGTTGGTTGGCATGTTCAAATCTAGCAATGCAAACTAAATTCTTTTCCTTGAGAACACGCTGAAGGATATAAAGAATGGAAGAAATGAAGATATTCAATCCTACTTCATGAGGATTACTGAGTTCAAAAATGATCTTCTTTCGATTGGAGAAGTTATTGCCAATAGGGAGCTTACTCTCATTGCCCTTGGAGGACTCCCTCGTGAATGGCACGTGTTCAACACCACTATTCTTAACAACAACAGGATTCCAGGTTTTGAAGAATTGTTGAATAGATGTTCTCAAGAAGAAACAAGGATGATGGAACTAGATATGCCTTCAAATAGGAATGATCCTACTGCATTCTCCGCTCATGCTAAAAAGAAGAACAATGCAAGTTCAAAGAAGCAATGTCAAGGAAGGTCATGTTTCAAAAATGGAAGGAAGGGAAGATGCTTCATTTGCAACAAGTTTGGCCACTATGCTAGGGAGTGTCCTAATAGAAGGGATACACCTCATGATGATGACAACCACAATAACAACAAATTCAAGGGCAACAATAATCAAAGGAATGGCAGATTCAACAACCAAGGAAAAAGGAATGCTCCCGCTCCTCATCAAGGAAATGGTTGCCCTCCCAAGAGATCAAGAAACACCAGGTATGATGAATCTAATGTTGATAACAAGCAAAAAGAATTCTATCTTATATCTACCCTTTCTACTGCATCTCCTCCGAACACTTTGGGAAATTGGTTGATTGATAGTGGTGCTTCAAGGCACTTCACCGGGTATAAGGAAGCTTTTTCAAATCTGATTGAAAGGGATACAAATTTAGAAATTATCCTTGGAGACAATGCCACCTATCCTGTGAAAGGTGTTGGGAATGTTACTCTTCAATTGAAACAGGGTAATACCATTCATCTACAAGAAGTACTATATGTACCCGATCTAAAGAAGAACCTGGTATCTATCTTGGCGATGGAGGACAAAGGATTCAAGGTGGCATTCATCAATGGAAAGGTATGTGTGTGGAACAAAAATTTCAAAGATGCATTTACACTTGGCTTCAGGGTTGATAGCCTATATCATGTTGGAGGAAGCCCATTCGGAGCTATGTCTTGCGACACATCACTTCAATCTGAAATATGGCACCAAAGGTTTACTCATCTACATTATAAGACTCTACCCGATGTGAGGAAGATGGTGACAGGTATGCCCGAATTTAAAGTAGAACATGAAGGTGTTTGTCAGGGGCGTGCCGAAGGAAAGCATACAAGGGGACCATTCCCCTCAAGTGATAGCAAGACCACTGACATATTGCAATTGATTCATTTTGATCTATCTGATGCAATGCCCGTGAACTCATTGGGAGGATATTTATATTATGCTATCTTTATGGGTGACTTCTCTCGCAAGACTTTGATATATTTCTTAAAGAAAAAGGACAAAGTATTCTCATGGTATTGTTCCTTCAAAGCTTTGGTCGAAAATCAAACCGGGAAGAAGATCAAAATATTGAGGACCAATGATGGAACCGAATATGAACCAAATGAGTTCAAAGATTATTGTAGAGAAGCTGGCATTAAGAGGGAGACTACTACCACATCTACTCCTGAGCAAAATGGTGTTGTTGAAAGGAAGAACCGTTCTATCGTCCTTTCAAAGTTCTTATGGGCAGAAGTTGCAAACACTGCCGTGTATGTTCAAAATAGATGCCCTCATCAAGTGTTGGACTCCAAAACTCCCAAAGAAGTTTTCACCGGTAAGAAACCTGATGTTTCTCACTTTAGAGTTTTTGGTAGCCCCGTATATTTTCATGTGCCGAAAGAAAAGAGAAGCAAATTGGATGCTTCTAGGAAGAAAGGAACATTTGTGGGCTACAGTGAAACTTCTAAGGCATATAGAATCGATGTGTTTGGTCAAAGAGAAGTGGAGATAAGTCATGATGTCACTTTCGATGAGGATGCTACCCTTGGGAAGATTAGTAACCTTCCTCTTCCAAGGAAGGACAAAGAAGTAGATTCCGGAAAGTAGGGAGAACCGCAGGATGAGCAGATGCTCGATGCTGAAGGACCAATGGATCCCATTGATCCACCCCCTCATGGGCCCTCCTTCTCAAAAAGGAGACCCTCATGGCTTAAGGAGACTCTCGAAGATGCCGAGAGACATGTTGCACCTAAAGGGACATTTCGTGAAAGAAAGAAGCCGAATAGGTACCAAGGATACTTAACTGCAATGAGCACCATTGTTCAATCTGAGCCTTGCACATTCGAAAAGGTTGCCAAACACCAAGTTTGGAAGGATGCAATGAACGAAGAGTATGAGTCGATTATGAAGAATGATGTCTGGGATGTGGTTCCTAGACCCAAGGACAAATTCGTTGTCACCTCAAAATGGCTCTACAAGATCAAGCATGGAGCTGATGGAAGTGCTGAAAAGTTCAAGGCGAGATTCACTGCTTGAGGCTTCTCTCAAAAGGAAGGTGTAGATTATGATGAGATATTTGCATCAGTTGCCCGCTACAACACCATCCATTCGATCATAGCCCTTGTTGCCTTGCAAGGATGGAATCTCCACCAGATGGATGTCAAGATTGCCTTCTTGCATGGTTCACTTAAGGAGGAAGTCTATGTGGAACAACCTGAGGGGTTCGAAGTTCAAGATCGTCAAACACATGTATACAAGTTGAAGAAAACCCTCTATGGGTTGAAGCAAGTACCTCGAGCTTGTTATGAGAGGATCGATAGCTATCTAATGAAGCTGGGATTTACAAGAAGTAAAATTGATCTGAACCTCTACTTTAAGGTTGAGAATGATAGACCTCTCATCTTGGTACTCTATGTGGACGATCTCTTTCTGATAGGTACAGACCCTCTTATTCATCAATGTAAGAGGGAGTTGGCTTCCGAATTCGAGATGAAGGACCTAGGATTGATGCATTACTTCCTAGGGTTGGAAGTCTGGCAAAAGCCAACAGAGATTTTCCTTTCTTAAGGAAAATATATTGTGAAGATACTTGAAAGATTTGGGATGGTGGACTGCAAGTCCATGACTACTCCAATGGAACTTAACTTCAAGAAGCTATGCGGAAGTGTTGTTGGACCCGATTTGGGAAATGCTTCTGAGTATCGTCAACTCGTGGGGGGCCTGATGTTCTTGGTGAACTCCCATCTGAACAAATGTTTTGCAGTGAATACATTGAGCCAGTTTATGGTCGAGCCTAATCACATACATTGGATTGCTGCCAAGAATCTCTTGAGATATCTTGGGCACAATCACTTATGGACTAAGATACATTGTCAGGAATGTGAGGCTCCATGGTTGCTTTGATGCAGACTGGGTTGGCAGTGTGGTGGATCATAAAAGCACATTTGGATGTTGCTTCTCTCTAGGTTCTGCTCTGATATCATGGATGAGCAAGAAGCAAAAGTCAGTTGCCTTAAGCACCGCTGAGGCTGAATATATTGCTACTAGTTTGGCCTCCTGTGAAGTTGTTTGGTTGAGGAAACTCTTTAGTGAGTTGTTTAGACATGTGCTGAATACCACCGTGATCTTCTGCGACAACCAGAGTGGGATTCGTCTTTCGGAGAATTCTGTGTTTGATGACCGCTCCAAGCATATTGATATCAGGTACCACTTCATGCGAGATATGGTACAACGGGGAGCAATAAGGCTCCAACACATTGGGACTAATGATCAGGTTGCCAATATTCTTACGAAGCCCCTAGGGAAGGTCAAATTCTTAACCTTCCGTGAACGACTTGGAGTCGTGGAGAGACCCTCTTATGAGGCTCCCATATGAGATGGATGTTGAACTCTGGGAGCTCTAGGGGGTTTGGGGTACTTCTTGGAGCAATGAACGACCATAGGGTGAGTGGTTCACCTTCCCCCAATGGTGCGCGATGTACAGGGTGAGTGGTTCACCTTTCCCTGTGATACCCCATGGTAAAATATGCATAGGTTGAGTTGTTCACCTTCTTCTATGGCATATGAGCAAGATGACTGGTTCACCATCTCCTGTCAGCACATCCTACCCATGCAGTCCGGGACTCATGGGAAGTACCTCTCATCTGGCCAATGAGTAGGGAAATGAGGATAGGGACCATAGTACTACCGATGGACACATCGTGTACTACCATACTCCCTATGCTAGGATGTTGATATTGATCTGGGATCAATGGAAACTGACTTCAAGTCAGTTAAGAGTGGTATGACACACTCTCTATTATTGGAGACTAACTTCGGGTTAGTGGAGAATGGTATGATACATTCTCGACCATTTCTTCTTTCTTCATGGTTCAGTAGAGCAGAGACAGTGATGGTACAGATTGTTAGACAGTTTGGCAGGTGAAGTTCTCCCCTAGTTGAGAGGGAGTGTTAAGTTTGGCAACTAGGGCCAAACTTCACATTGGATAGCTCATATGAGGCAGCTCATATTTTTATTGGATTCCTCTCTCCGAGAGGTGTAGGATTGATCTAAAGATCATCCCATTCTGACATGTACGAATGGAATTATAAATTTATTTTGATTATAGACAAATTGTCAACGTCAACCAAGCAAACTCATGTAGGCTCAGAAGCCTAACAGTCACGTTTATTCATCCTCAACGCTTGCATATAAATACATGGTGCCTCCTCCTCATTTGGACACTTCACTCACTCACAATCTTCTCTCTCCTTCATTTGATTGGGTACAAAATTCAAAGGTTGCTCTCCACACGTGCGAAGAAAAGGAAGGGTTTTTTGTTGCAGACGTTGACCAAAGTTGACCGAAATTACAGAGGTTGTTTTTTACTTGCGTTGACCAAGCGTTGACATGTTTTGAGTGCAGTTTTGGGTGGAGGATTTTTGTTTGAGCAGGTCACAGTTCTGGGCACGAAATCTGAGGTTGTTTGACCAGCATTCACTGTGCTAGGGTTGGTTGTTGCATTGACTTTTGTTGACAAGGTTTGACTGGACTTTTTCGGATTGTTTTTGGGCTAACTGGACTTCTTGTTGGAGGCCGAAGTTGACTAGGTTTGACCGCGCTGAATTGAGGAAGAATTATGCCCTGTTGACCAGCGTTGACTTTTTGGTTAGAGCTTTTTGTTTCTACTATTTGACTGATCAGATTTTCATTGTAATTGGACAAGTGAATATTATACATTATACTCTCTCTCTACTGAACTTTTGAAGAAGTATAAGAAGAATTGATCAAGGGTTTCCCCACATTGGGGTTTGTCCCTAGTTGGTGCCATATCTTGTGTCCTCTTGTCTTGGCTTGTCTTCTACTGTTATTGTTTATGTTCTATCTGCATTTTACTATCATGATGATGTGATTGTTAAACTGGATATTGATATTGGGCTAATAAAGAAATTGAAGTAAAATTGCTCTAAGCACAGAACATACCATTGTCATCAAAAATTAACATAAAAGCTACCCAACCCCCTCACTCCTTACAGCGATCTCATTGCATTTGTGTGAGAATTTGTGAGGAGTTTGTGAAAAGTTGTGGAGTTTGTTTTTGGCGCAGCAGTGAGGAGTCTTGGGCAATCATTGGAGTAGCAATGAAAAGCTTCTTGGGCAACCATTGGAGGAGCATTGAGGAGTTGGTTTGTTGGAGCAGCATTGAGGAGGCGATTTGTGCCTAGAGGTATTCTTTTTCACTTCTAAAATCTCTTTTTGCTTCTTCTTTTTTGTGGAAATCTGGAAATTGAAAAGAGTCTTTTTGTAAAAGAAATGAACATTGAAGCAATGTTTTTTTTTCATTTTCAGATTTTTTTCCTTTCATTTCCAAGTCCAAATATCAAAAAATTGTTCCTAGAGTGAAAGATGTTGTTTGGGCATACGCTAAAATGATTGATAATCGAATGCATTGCAAATTTTGTCCTAGAAAAATTAAGGGGGTGGAGGGGGCATTCTTAGGCTGAAACAACACTTGGCTGGTTTTAGAGGCCAAATTACTCCATGTGAAGCAGCATCAGCACAAATTGGGGAGATTAGGAAGGAGTTGCTAGATAACTTTGAGAAGTTTGAGCAAGAAAAAGTTAGGCAAAAAGAAATAGAAGTTGAAATTGGGAGGAAGAGGTGTATACAACAAATGATGGCTGCCAACCCTAATTTTGATTATGAGGGCTCTTCATCTATCCCTTGCACTGATGCATCCAACACCTTTCACTATGTTCCTCCTCTTTGGATTATATTCAATGTTCCTCCCTCTTTGGAGTCTATTCAAGAAAAGGGTAAGGGTAAAATGAAAAAGAGTGGTGATATCGAAAGTTATTTCACACCCTCCTCTCCATCAAATGCACATGGTCTTCAAGCTAATAGAAGTCATATGCAATCCATTTTAGATGACCACTGGAAGAAAGAATTGAGAGAGATTGCATGTGATTACATAGCTAGATGGTGGTATGATTCGAATATCCCCTTCAATGCTTCTCGTTCACCATATTATGAACCTATGTTTGATGTCATATTTGCTATTGGAAAGGGCTTCAAAGGCCCTACTATGCATGAGTTAAGGGGATCTCTTTTGCAAAAAGAAGTTTCCTCCATTAATGAATATTTAAAAGATTTCAAAAGCTCATGGGCAAAAACAAGATGTACCATCATGTCAAATGGATGGGCTAATCAAAGGAACCGTACCATCATAAACTTTCTTATCTTTTGCCCATAGGAAACCATGTTTCTAAAATCAGTTGATGCATCTAATAGGGTGAAAGATGCACAATTGTTGTTTCAGATTTTGGATGAGGTTGTTGAAGAGGTGGGGGTGGCTAATGTTGTTCAAATCATCATAGATAATGCCTCTAACTATGTTCTTGCTGGTAAAATGTTAGAGGAAAAACACAAAACCATCTTTTGGACTCCATGTGTTGCACATTGCATAGACCTCATGCTTGAGGATATTGGCAAAATAGATCGGGTCAAGAACATTGTAGAGCATGACAAAAGCATAACAAAATATATTTACAATCACTCATGGATTTTGAGCCTGATGAGGAAACACACAGGGGGCAGGGATATTATTAGGCCTGCCATCACTAGATTTGCAACTCATTTTTTAACATTGCAATCTATGCTTTCCCAACATAGAAACTTACAAAGGGCGTTTTCCAGCGATGAATGGAATGAATGCCAATGGTCTCGCAAACAGGATGGCAAAGATGTGAAAAAGAAAGTTAATGAAGAAACATTTTGGAAAAAGGCAACAGAGATTGTGAAAATTGATGAGCCACTGGTTAAGGTGTTGCGGTTGATGGATAGGGAAAGATTGGCTATGGGCTTCATTTATGAGGCTATGGATCAAGCGAAGGAGCAAATAAAGGCAGTCTACAAGGATAGAATGGCTAAGTATGGGCCCATTTGGGCAATCATTGATCAAAGATGGAACAATCAACTCCAGCGCCCTATACATGCAACTGGGTTTTTTCTAAACCCACGGTATCATTATAAAGCTCCGGAGGCAAAAGCTTTGACTGGGGAGGTTAGAGATGGATTGATTGACTGCATTGTCTGCATGGTCCCTCAGGAGAGTGATCAGGTGGAGATACACCAATAGATCACTTGTTTTAGCAGAGCCACAAGTACCTTTAGCAAGAAAATTAATGTGTTTAATGTTCACTAAAATACAATCCTCCCTGTATATTTTGAAGAAAATTACCTCTTTTTTGTATGCTAGAATATCAATTTAGTTTCCTTTTCCCTTGTGAGGCTGAATTTTATCGTACATCTAAGCACATCCGAAAACCCATTGTCAATTTGATTCTCTTGATTTGCCTAATGCCTACAAAATGATTGGGGTGCCAGATTACTGACCAATTATCAGTGATCGTAATAACCGATCACTAAACCTCGGGATAATATGGTGCCAATTTTGGCAAACACCATCCACTCTACAGAGTTTCTGCCGGCAACTTTGAAGTGGCCAGTAGAACAGGTGGGAAGCATTAACACTTCCAAGGTTCATGGGAGAATAGATGCAACTTCAGGGTTCCTGGCAGAAATACTGTCACTTCCCGGTTCCTAAGATGGGATAACTTTATCACTGTACAGAAAATGACCAGTAGATCAATGGGACTAAAAAGGCACCAGTGTAAATACAATGTGAGATAAATTTTTCCAACAATTCTTAACACTGTAAAGAGTGACTATTGTCCATTTGCCTTCAAGACTACCTGGTTGAGAGGACCTCTCATCCCCGAATCAAAATGAAGAATGAAATTAGAATTTAATCAATTAAAACTGCAATTTCTTGCGAGTTCGTTCTTTAAGTGAACAATCATTTTTGAAATATTCTCGTTCTTTTTGGCTATTCTGGACTCAAATTTACACCAAATGAGTCCCAACCCGTGCCGCCCGATGGAGTCATTCATTAAAAAATGCGAGTCGTCTCATTCTCAAGATAATCACTAACAGCAAGAAAGAAACGAAATTTTCCCCAAACATCTAATTTTTCAGAAATCTTAAAATCAACAAAAAAAAACTAGGCATTAAATACAAGCTATTAGCAGAAATTGTAGGAGAACAGCTAACTTGATTGAACCACCGGGACAATTAATGAAAAGTCGAATGTCCTTGGCGGGGTTTTGAGCATCCAACAGAAGCAACTGACTAATGATGGCATCTGCTACAAAGTCATCCATGTTGCTTCCCAAGAAGACTATCCTCTGCCTCAAAAGAAGACCCATTACATCTGCGTCCGCAGGTCTCTGAGCCAATGCTGGAGTCTGCTGTGCAATAACACGCCCACCCGTAGCAGCAGCCCATGCGTCTATGTAAGCCCGGGATTTGAACCCACGACCGGATGAAGACATTAACCTGGCAAATGTGATTTGGGTGCCATCCAAACCTCCTGAAATTGACGCATTTGAATAAGAAAACGGTGTTCTAGCTGGGAAAAGTAAGTTCCCACATGGGGATTTGTGGGGCTGGAGAGGGGTTTGGGTTTTGCGGGGCAAGAGGGCTGAGGAGGACAGACATGTAGATAAGGTAACAGATACCATGCTTGTTGCTTCTATGATCTCTCGAGTTTTGTCTGGTAAACCGCTCAAAAGACACAGCTCGGGCTTATGCGATGTGGAGGTTTACTATTAATTGGTAAAAAGAAAGCAAGCGTGTCAATATAGGTTTCGAACATGAATGATCAAGCCACGCACTACGGAATACAGGTACACTTCCAATTTTGTTTATGTCTCGCTTAAGTGTATATTAATTGGGTAGATTTACCAAGTAACTTTGATTATGAGAGATTTGATGGAAGAAAGTTGATCTGTTTGTTATATCTAATATGACGTAAATGTTAAATGAAATGTGGTTTAATTATTAATTATAAATTTAATTATTATTTTATGTTTTTTATTTTTATTTATTATTTTTATTTTGAATAAGTTAAAAAATTTATATGATATTATAAAAATGTTACGCTGGAGAGTGTTTTTTGGTGTAATAAATCTTTGTGTAATAATGATTTATTTAAAGTCAATAACAATAATAATGTGAGAGACAATATAAAATTCCAAAGTAGGAGTGTCAAAGTAACTTATAAGTTTTATTGGGCTTGAAAGTTTCTATTGGTGGAATAATGATTTATTTAAGGCCATAACAATAATAATGTGAGAGAGAATATAAAATTCTAAAGTAGGAGCGTCAAAGTAACTTATAATTCTTACCTAATGAGAAATAATATGAAATTTCAAAATAAAAGTCTCAAATTAACATATACTTTTTTACCTCATAGTGTATGATAAAGGATTATTTTCATAGGATGATTTCATTTTATAGTTTATAAAGATATAATATGAATAATTTATAAACATGGAATATGTGCGAGGATGGGGCGAGGGAAATATTGGAGAGGATAAATAATGTGTAGGTTGGGATGTGGGGAAATATTGATAGAGAAAATAATATTTAGGACATGTATAAGGGTGAGAATGGGAGGAATTTTGAGCAGCGATTGGGGATGCGAGGAAACATTGCGCAAGGCAAATAATATTTTTATCCGCACCCTCACCCTTAAAACATGTATGAGGGTGGGGGTATATCAAATAATATTTATAGTAAATATTATTTGCCTCCCCCAATTCCACCCTTGCCCCCCCATTTCCACCCAGCCCTACCATCATGCATTTCCTAAATATTATTTGCCCTACTCAATATTTCCCCACATCCCAACCCAAGTATTATTTTCCTTATATAATAATTCCCTCACCCTCATTGTCATACGGAAGGGTGGGTTTGGGGAGAAATATTGGGCAAGGCAGATAATATTTTTTTAAAGATTATTTACCCTACCCTCTTGTTCATACATGTCTTAAGGGTGGGAGTGTGAGGAAATATTAGGCAAATATCAGTAAATATTATTTGCCCAACCCAATATATTACCCCCTCCCCCATGCACTCTTAACCTCATATGTGTTACAAGGGTAGGGATGGGGGGAATTAAATATTATTTGGCATGCCCAATATTTCGCTCCACCCCCACCCTCACCCTCATACATGTTATGAGGGTAGGGATGGGGGGAATTGAATATTTTTTGTCCTGCCAATATTTTCCCTGACCCCCACCCTCATACATATAAAGGGTGGGGGGGAATATTGGATAGGGAAAATGATATTTATATTATTAGCCCTACCCAATATTTCTCTCCACCCCCACCCTCACCCTCATACATGTCTTATCTCTTTTGTATTCAATTTTATGAAAAAAATGACTTTGGATAAGATGTTTGGGAGCATGGCTTGTTCGTCATTTCTTCTAAGTTTAATTCTTGCAAAGGGACATGTTGGCTTGTTGTGATAAGGTTAGAAAGGTAGACGGCTCCTGAATAAAGGTTCATACCCCTGATGTGCCTCGAGCGCCTTGGCCCTTGCTAAGTCATAAATTTCTTATTATATATTGGCTTGTAGGCCATTGAAACTGGCTTAGTATAATCTCCAAGTGTGCATAAATGGGCACGGGTTGCTCAAGAAGTTGGTTGACCCAATGTCATCTAAATGCACTATGACTCTAGGAGGTTGTGAGATCAATCCACTCAAAGTTGTGATGGATTATACGTCTTGAATACATGCAAGTTGATGGAATCTTTCTCTGGGTGGTACCTAACCGCCAAGTTCCTACTAGAAAGTTATCTATGATAGGTCATGATAATGTATACCAAGTCATATGGAGAGGTTGAGTGTACTGATAAAAAAATTATTATTATTATTATTGTTGTTGTCAATTGATAAACTTTATGACCATAAAATCTCTTTATCTCACACAACATTAATTATTTCAGTATATTATAATCTTTATGTGAATTTGGACATCCATGAAGATAGGTATTGCACATACATGTTATGAGGGTAGGGATGGGCGAAATTAAATATTAATTGCTTTGCACAATATTTCTCTCCATCCCCACCCTCATACATGTAAAGGATTGGGGGAAATATTGAGTTGGGCAAATAATATTTACCAATATTTTCCCCCACTTTCGCCCTCATACATGTAAAGGATTGGGGGAGTATTGAGTTGGGTAAATAATATTTACCAATATTTTCCCCCACTTTTGCCCTCATACATGTCTTAAGGATTGGGGTGCGAGGAAACATGAGAGTGGTGGTAGGGGAAAATATTGGGTAGGGCAAATAATATTTACTATAATATTATTTTCCCTACCCAATATTTCTCTCCACCCCCACCGCCACCCTCACCGTCATACATGTCCTATCTCTTTTGGATTCAATTTTATGAAAAAGGGACTTTAGATTGGGTGGTTGGGAGTATTGTTTGTTCTCCCTTTTATCGAAGTTTAATTATTGTGAAGGGACATGTTGGCTTGTTGTCATCAGATCAGAAATGTAGACGACCCCTTAATAGAGGTTAACACACATGATGTGCCTCGGGCACCTTGGACCTTGCTAAGTCGTAAGTATCTTGTTATGTGTTGCCTTGTAGGCCATTGACACTAGCTTAGAAGTTATAGTGGTAATCAGTAGTCTTTGAACCTAGGCCTCACCCAAGTAATCTCAACAAGTTACCAATTCCTCTAGATCTTAAATAAGAAAAAGAGGACTATATATTCTTAACTATTAAACCCCCACGTGTTATATTTATGAATATTACAAGATAAAAATGTTATATTATCAAAAATGCAATAAACCTAAATCATCATTGTTGAATATGAAGAAGTCAAATGTGTAAATGGGTTTATGCTATATTGAAGATAATTATTGTAATCTTTAAGTATGCATAAATAAGCATGGCTTGCTCGAGAAGTTGTTTGACCTAATATCATCTAAATGCATTATGGTCCTAGGAGGTTGTGAGATCAATCCACCCACAGTTGTTATGGATGGCATGTCTCGAATATGTGCATGTTAATGGAGTCTTTCTCTAGGTGGTATGCAACCCCTCATGTAACATACCCCCATCTACCCATATCCCATACTCAGAGTAGAAATAAGCAGTATTATCATTGACTCGGCCTTCAATGTCTCACTATGGAAATGGTGTCATAAAATTTTGTTATTTTTCAAACTCCTCAAAACCCAAAATAGACATCGTCGTTGTGTTTGCCTTGTTGAGATCTTTCTAGAGATATAATTTTTTCTCAAATTTGACTCTCGGATCAAAAGATATGGTTATTTAAAGGTTTTATCTATGACTTTTTGCCATGTTACCATGTCATATCCTTGACCAATCCATGTCATATTGATGTCTTTATAGTGTTGTCGTGACATGCCCTTGTGGCATGCCACCTAACCCTTGCCCTTTTTCCATGACAAAAAATTAATGGGTGCACACACAAAACCTCTAGGTTGACGTCAAAGTAGATGAGTTTGGCCCTCGCTCATAGCCTACATTCTGTGTCTCTTGTCTATTTATGTTCATGCATTGGTAGTCGTTTGATGAAGAAGAACACTAATACCTTAAGTAAAATGTAATATTCCTAATAGAAATTTTATAATAACAAAGACATGCAAAGATAGCAACACATAAACTTTCAGAAATGTATACACATAAACCAGAAATTTCTCTAAATCCACAAACTAGCAAAGATTTTATTAATAATAGTTGTTGTAGTACAAATGAGTTGGAGAAAATGAACATGCGCTTGCACAAGGCAAGCTGCAAGCACTAGGTGATGAGTACAAGAAAGGCCAACAGCGACAATAGCAAGCTCCTCCAGAAAAAATGCGTTGTTGCTCCAAAATTGCATTGGTACCTGAATTTGCCCCCTGATTTTCCCACTCTAGAGTGCCCAGAAAATTCTCGAAAATTGGGAATGTGATCCTTGCCCAAAACCCAAAAAAACCCAGAAAGGGTTTCCCTTGGTTCCAACCATCAAAATTTGACCCTTCACAGCTTGGCCCTCCTCCAATTTCAAATTTTGTTACTATCACTCATCCTATCAATCTTTTCTCTCCCAAATCCAACAATCCTCCTCAAATGCCCCTCCAAATAATTTCCCAGCACCCTAGCTCCAAACTCCCCCGGATGATGTTTCCCCAAAAGAGCCTCACTCCAATGACTACACAGTCATGGAGGAGACGACGCAGTCCTGTGTATGAGGAAGTGAGAACTATGTGTAAGTTGGTCCTCTTGGTTGTAGCTTCCCTCCCGACTCCTGAAACTGATGAAAGAACACTCCTGTAGCTTCTCTGGTCAATTCCCTGACAACACTGCTCCACAAACAAAAAGTGACTTCTCCCCCTGCACAGTGGTGGATCCCAAATTGCGTGCTCTACCTCCAGAAATGCATGGGACCTATAGCTAATGCTTCTTCTAGACTTAGTGATGAAGTAAAGCCTTCCTTGGGTGGCACTCGAAGTCCACCAAAGTGTTGAAGGAAATGTAACTATATTCGGTCTTCATAAATGTACTTTTGATATTTGTACTTATTCAAGAAAAAGAAAAAAATTACTTTTTTAATATATGTCAATGAGTTTCTTGCTCATTGAAATAGGTCTAGCACATGTTAAGTGTTATAGGTGAGTCATGGAGTCAAAAGAAAATGTTGAAGACCTTAAGGGCATGTTACACCATGTATATAATTGTATTAGTCAAAAGGAATACCTCCAAGCAAAGTCAAAGTCATCTCCTTGCAACGAAAGCCTTCAAACAACAAAATGGTGAAGAAATAGACAAGTCGGCCATAAATCTTCATGTTGGCCTCAAGTCGGCTCAAAAGAAGGAGACAAACTCCTATATAAGGAGCCATTAGACCTCCTCAACATATTAGATCATCATCTCTGAAATCGTCGAGGTAGAGGACAAGTAAAGGGTACCACCAAGGAAAGTCTAAGGGTCTCCAAGTGCAGCGAAGAAGTAAAGAAGAGCGAAGTTTTGGACTGTTTCTAGGGCTAGAAACAGTCACAAGTGCTAAGAAAAAGGAGGACAATATGCGAGTATAACAACAATAACATAAAAGTCAAGTATCTATCTTTGTTTGGGCTAGATCTTAGGCCTACAAGACCTCTCACTCAAGCGAAGAAGTCCCTCTCTCAAGC
This sequence comes from Pinus taeda, assembly GCA_000404065.3. Taxonomy (NCBI): domain Eukaryota; kingdom Viridiplantae; phylum Streptophyta; class Pinopsida; order Pinales; family Pinaceae; genus Pinus; species Pinus taeda. The sequence continues at coordinate 165,764 of APFE030557292.1, read as the reverse complement.
GAAGATAAAAAGAGCCTAAACTACAAGCTAACCTATCACACGTGTGAGAATTTAGGGCTATTATACAGTCATTTCAGTTTGCATACATATCTCAAGAAGTATTTCATTGGAGCAAGAAAAGGGTGTCTCCATAAGCAAAGGACATCACCAAGAATTGAATAAGGAACATCTCATCTAGAAGCTCACATAAGTAAAGTCTATATCTAGACAAGGAACGAAGAAGAAGGTCAAAGTGTTGGGGAGCAAAGCGCCAGAGAAGGAAGACTAAGTTTCGGAGAACAAAGTGCAAAAAGGAGGAAGGACTTGACTTGTGCTTGGAGGACATCCTAGTCAAGGGTATAGGGTTTGGCATTGATCAATAAAGAAGTTTCAATAAGAGAAACTTACCAAAGGGTTTTCCTCTCTAAGAGAGAGAGGTTTTGGCCCTAGCAAAGAGCCAACATTTGTGTTCTTATCTTTATGTTTTTGGTAGCAGTTTGATGAAACACACACTCTAATAATAAGAAGAAGATTTAGCTAAGATAATTGTAAAAGTTCTTCCCAAATTGTTATCAAGTCAAGAAGAATCCTAACAAACACCAATGCCCTTCATTCTTCAACATGGTATTGGAGCTAAGGTGACACTCATCAAGGAAGGACATCTACAAAAGTTGAAGCATCTAGCCAAGAAGTCTCAATTGCTTCAAGAAGGTCTACTATCTATTTTTCATCAAGAAAGACTACAAAGCAAGAAGGACAGCCTTACACAAAGGCACCTACAAGAAGAGCGGATCAATTAAGGGCCTACATCAAGCTACAAGTCATCAAGCAAATCTCATCATCAAGCAAGCCCACTTGGAGAAAGCAACTTGAAGAACATCAAGATCTAAAGAAGGCAAGCCATCAAGTCTTCAAGGAGAAAGCAAGTCTACTACATCTCAAAATCTGTCAAGTAAGTATATGCCCCCTTCTGAATATACATCAATGTCTTTTTGCAAGGAAAGCAATAAATTGGTAGGTATCAATAACTTTCTTGCATGGAAGAAGAGGACTGATTTACTTCTCAAGGAGAATGAACTCCTAGAACACATCAAAGGGAATGCTACTATTCCTGCTAAGGAGAAAACTCAAGCCTTAGCCAAGTATAATAAGGATGAGACAAGAGCTCAAAGGATTCTAATAGAATCCATCAAAAACTCTCTCATTTCTTATGTCTCCAAACTTGAAACATCAAAATAAATCTATGATAAACTAGTAGAGATATTCTTAGTAAGCATAGCTGGAGAAGTGATATCTCTTCAAAATGAGTTGTACAAGAGGAAGATATCAAAGGAAGGAATAGCTCCCTACTTCATGAAGATCTCTGAGATGAAGGATCAACTTCAAGAGCTAGGGGAAGTCATTTCTAACAGAGAAATAACAACCGTGGTACTCAGTGCTCTACCTGAGGATTGGGGCAACTTCACATCTAGCATATATGCCAAGAAGGAAGCCATCCCACTAAGTGAAATGTGGTCTCTATGCAAGATAGAGGAAACAAGACTTAAAGCAAAGGAAGATGTGGGATCGAAGGAGCAAGCATTTGCTACCATGGCCAAGGGAAAGGGAAAAGTTGGCAAATTTGGTCCATAAAGAACAAACAACAAAGATATGTCCAAAATCCAATGCTATGGATGCCAAGAATATGGACACTACAAGAGGGATTGTGATAAACTAAAGAAGGACAACAACAACAAAAGAAAAAGGGAAGAAGCTCATGTCACTCAAGAAATGAAAGAAGAAGACAAAAAGCAAAAGAAGGAAGATCCTTCGGATCTCTAATATGACTAAGTCTATTTCTTTATTTAAGGTCTTCTTTCAAGGTTTTGAGTAGGATAGAAGCATGTAGGAATAGAATAAAATTGCATGGCTAGAAACATCTTTTAGAATCTAGAAGCATGATGTACATAGAGTTCAAAATACTCATGTAGAAGGAGCATTTATAATAGAACAAAATGCATGGTTAGAAATATCTTCTAAAATATAGGAGCATGGTAGATATCGCTCAAGATATTCATGTAGATGGAGCATACCTAGAATAGGACCTCATCCACAATGAAATAAAAATGATCATAATTAAGAATCTTAGAAGACCTCCATCATCAAAAGGAAAGAAACATTTGCAGGGTAAGGGTCTTCAAGATCCTATGATGGAATCTTCAAAAGAAGATTCATAAACAAAAGCAGATGTCTCATTGGGAATCCCATTCATGGGATTCAAGAAAAGGATGATATGTAGGTAAGCTAAGATGAAGCAAGAAGGGTCACACCAAGGACAACCAAATGAAGCTAAGATGATCAAAGGAGAATCAAGATGAGGTATGTCTGCATCAAGTTTAGTCATGTTATCATTTGTATATTATTGAGTCATGGAAATAGTTCTATAACATGGTCAAGTAGAAAAGAATCTCTTTCACCAATGACATGCTCAAAGGCATGTACTACAATGCAATGAAGGTCAACAAAAGAAAATACTCACATAAGTAGTATAAGGTTGATGCTTAAGAAGCAAGTAAAGAAGAAATGTTGACTAATCCTATAAGCAAGCAATGAAGAAGTGCTCTCACAACGAGCAAAAAGTGGTTGACCAATATATCCAAGAAGAAGCAAATGAAGAAAGAGATCAAGCATGTGAAGAACACCATGATCACCAAGAATCGCTATCTAACAAGATACATTGAAGACATCTCCTGAAAGAAGGCATGACAACTCTGACAAAGGAAGGAAAATATCAAAGGACCCTTGTCACCTATGAAGGCCTTGGAGATATGAAAGGTGCAAATAACTGATTCTACTCTACAAAGATGTCATGATGAAGAAGCCATCCAACAAAAGCACCATTTAATGTTGAAGCAATATCAGTATGAAGGGCTACTAGATCAAAGCATGGGAACAAGCAAGTACAAAGAAGCATCCATGTGAAGAGTAGTCTTAAGCATAGACGAGATGACAAAGAATGACCAGATGAAAAGAGAACCTGATATATGACAAAAAGGCCACTTTCCACGAAGGAAGCAATGACATGACAAACCAGGAAGGCAAGTGATCGATGGATGGTGCCCTACCAAGAAGAAGTTCGACCAAAGGCTTCATGACATCAAAGGAAGGAAGGAGATCAAGCAGTTGGAGGACCCACGAAGAAGAAGTTGTTAATGAATGGACAAGTCCCTAGCTAAGAGGGAGTTATAACAAGTTCCCAATTACAAAGGAACTTGGACAAGTACCTTGTCAGAGGATACTTGGGCATGTCTTCCTCAATTGAGAGGAAGAGATAGACACAACATTCTTGTCTTCACTTGGGAAGAAAGAATGGGAGGATTGGGTAATAATCTGGCATCTGATACTCTTTGAGGATGTGTAGGGCATCCAAGACAAGACTAGGCAAGAGGACCGATATTCTTTGAGGATTGGGAACCCAAGATAAGAATAGTCCTAGAAGGTCATACTCAGTGAACACTTGGGTGGGTATGTACCTTGAGATACAATGACTAAGGTGTTTATAAGTCATTGGTCTTGCCAACATTGTGCTTTGATCTATTGAGAGATAGAGTTGTTAGTCAAGGCCTTGCTGTGGAAACAATGTTGGTTATTATGATGCTATAACAGATGGATTGCAAATTTGGTTTCTCTTATGTGAATTCTTCAAGATTGAAACATAGCCAGACACCTTGTAATGTTGTATTAATACCTCCCTAGTTAAAAGGGAGTGTTGAAGGAAATGTAACTAGGTTTGGTCTTCATAAATGTACTTTTGATATTTGTACTTATTCAAGAAAAGAAATATTATTTTTATAATATATGTCAATGAGTTTCTTGCTCATTGAAATAGGTCTAGCACATGTTAAGTGCCATAGGTGAGTCAAGGAGTCAAAATAAATTGTTGAACACCTTAAGGGCATGTTATACCACGTATATAATTGTATTAGAGTCAAAAGGAATACCTCCAGGCATAATCAAAGTCATCTCCTTGCAACGAAAGAATTCAAGCAACAAAATGGTGAAGAAATAGACAACTATCCATCTTTGTTTGGGCTAGATCTTAGGCCGACAAGGCCTCTCACTCAAGTGAAGAAGTCCCTCTCTCAAGCGAAGATAAAAAGAGCCTAAACTACAAGCTAACCTGTCACACGTGCGAGAATTTAGGGTTGCTATAAAGTCATATTAGTTTGCATACATATCTCAAGAAGTATTTCACTGGAGCAAGAAAAGGGTGTCTCCATAAGCAAAGGTCATCACCAAGAATTGAAGAAGGAAGATCTCATCTAAAAGCTCACATAAGCAAGGTCTATCTCTAGACAAGGAACAAAGAAGGTCAAAGTGTTGGGTAGCAAAGTGTCGGAAGAAGGAAGACTAAGTGTCAGAGAACAAAGTGTATAAAGGAGGAAGGACTTGACTTGTGCTTGGAGGACATCCTAGTCAAGGGTCTAGGTTTTGGCATTGATCAATAAAGAAGCTTCAATGAGAGAAATTTACCAAAGGGTTTTCCTCTCTAAGAGAGAGAGGTTTTGGCCCTGACAGAGAGCCAACATTTGTGTTCTTGTGTTTATGTTTTTGGTAGTAGTTTGATGAAACACACACTCTAATGATAAGAAGAAGATCCAACTAAGATAATTGTAAAAGTGCTTCACAAATTGTTATCAAGTCAACAAGAATCCTAACAAACACCAGTGCCCTTCATTCTTCAACAAGAAGAAAGGTTGAGCTTCTCTCCTTGGGAAGCTCTTCAGCTAAACAACACAATATTGGCTTAGCTAAATAGCTAAGGCAAATTCAATTTCCAAATATACAAAAAAACCCTATTGCTCTCTCATTCCTTCCTTTATAATTGTGGGCCATGCATTCCTTGTGGATCCCTCCACCAATTTCGATTTGCCTCAAGGAATTCAAATTCCTTCTTCCCCAAGTGCGTACTTCATGTGGGCCCCATATTCCACTAGCATACAAACAAAGTATTTTTCCTATGTTTTCCACCAAAATTTGTCTTGAGCCAGTATTAATCAAAATTGTCAAAAAATTATTTTCCAAGCATTAGGAAAATTTATGAAGGAACATTACAGTCCTCCCCTCCCGGATCTTGCTTGACCCCAAGCAACTGTAAAACTGGAGGTTGTAGATTATGCTCATTCTCCCATGTAGCGTCCTCCTCCGGTAAATCTTTCCACTTGACCAAAAACTCCTTGACCACCCTGTTTCTCAACTTCCTCTCCAGGGCCCCAGTATGAGCTTTGGTGTCAAAATCAAATGCCCCTCATCATCCAACAAAGGCAACTCGATTGCTGCTACGACCTGTTGTCCCTATACCTTTTCAGGCATGAGACATGGAACAAGCTGTGAATCTGGCTCTCTAAAGGCAACTCCAACTCATAGGCCACCTCACCTACCCTCCTGACCACCCAGTAAGGCCCATATAAGCATGGCCGCAGTTTTTCTACACCCTTTTGCTTGAGTGAAGACAGTTTGTATGCCTGCAAGCGTAGGTAGACCATGTCCCCTACTTCGAACTATCTCTCCACCCTGTGTTTATCAACATATATCTTCTGTTGATTTTGGGCCACCTGCAAATTGTTCTTGAGAGCCCGAAGAATCTCCTGGCTCTCTTGAACCCAGTCCTTGGCACCAGGGGCCCTGCTATCTCCAAATACCATGTCAGAAAAAGTAAGAGTATCGTACCCATAAAGAGCTCGAAAAGGGGACACACCAATGGACATATGATAAGTTGTGTTGTAGCAAAACTCCCCAAGATGTAGCCACTGGACCCACGCTCTCTGTTGCCCAGTCACGTAGTTGTGCAGGTACCCTTCCAATCATTTGTTCACAATCTTTGTCTTCCCGTCAGTTTGGGGGTGATAGCTAGTGCTGGGTGTAAGCTCTGTCCCCACTAACTGGAACAACTCCTGCCAAAAATCCCCCATCAATCTGTTGTCCCTATCACTCACAATGGTCTTGGGAAGACCATGCAACCGGAAAACCTCCCGAAAGAACAAGTCATCCACCTAGGAGGCTAAAGATCTCGATGAAATAGCAAAGAAGTGGGAAAACTTGGTCAATTTGTCGACCACCACATAGATGCAGTCCAACCCCTACGCAGCTGGAAGCCCAGTGATGAAGTCCATGGATACACTCTCCCACTTCCTCTCTGGAATGGGAAGTGGTTGTAGCAAACCAGCTGGGTGGGTTAGCTCCACCTTGTTTCTATGGCAATCCACACACTCCCTCACGTGCTTCAAAACATCCCCCTTGAGGCCCCACCAAGAGAATCTCTCCCTAACAGCACAGTATGTCTTAGGGAATCTTGGGTGCCCTGCTAGTGGAGAATCATGGGTTGCCTGCATGATCCTCTCCTTTAGCTGAGATCCAAGCACCAAATAGATCCGGTCCTTGTAGTAAATCACATCGTCCATCACCCGGAATCGGTCATCCCTGTGTGTGCCATCCAAAATATCACAAGCCTGCTTGTCCTTGGAGTACTCAACCGATAGTTGAGCCTTCCAATCCTGCGTGACATCCATCAAAGACGGAGTTGTTGGTCTCCTAAAGAGGGCATCTGCTACCACATTGTGTTTGCCCTTCACATACTCAATCTCAAAATCATAAGCTTGGAGCTTACTCACCCATTTTTTTTGCCTCTCCTCTAATGACTACAACTCAAGGAGGAATTGAAGACTTTTTTGTGATCAGTCTTCACTTTGAACCAGTTGCCCACTAGATATTGTCGGAATTCGGCCAATGTATGCATCACTGCCAACATCTCCTTGTCGTACACGGAGTACAACAACTCATGAGGCAGTAGTTCCCCGCTCTCAAACATAATAAGATGGCCCCCCCGTGTCCAAACGGCCCCAACCACTTCACCAGAGGCATCACACTCCAGCACAGAGGGTCGTGGCAAATCCGGCAAGGCTAAGGCCGAGCAACTGCTCATGGCCCTCTTGAGGTGCTCAAAATTCTCCTTTGCCACCTACGTCCACTCAAAATCTCCCCTCTTCGTCAAATCCATAAGAGGTGTTGCAAGCTGTGAGAAACCCCTCACAAATCTCCTGTAATATGTACAAATGCCCAGAAACCCCCTCAACTCCATCACATTCCAGGGTGTGGGACAATCCAGTATAGCTTGAATCTTGTGCTGATGCACCTTCACTCCATCTTCCCCAATCACATGCCCCAGGTACAACATCTTCATTAGTCCAAACTCACATTTGGACATATTGGCATATAGGGTCTGCTCCTCAAGTATGCGAAGCACTTCCTCCAGATGTTGAAGGTGCTCCTCGCATGTCCTGTTATAAATGAGTATGTCATCGAAGAAAACAAGGACAAAGCGTCTCAGCTGCCCGCGGAACACGTGCTTCATACAAGACTGGAATGTAGCTGGAGCATTGGTTAGCCCAAAGGGCATCACCAAGAACTCGAAATGTCCATAATGGAAGCGAAAATCAGTCTTCGAGACATCCTACTCCCTCATTCGGATCTGGTGATAAATTGAACACAGATCTATCTTAGAGAACTATTTAACTCCTCTAAGCTCATCCATCAACTCATCTATGTGTGGAATGGGGTATCTGTTCTTCAAGGTCTTCTTATTGAGAGCCCGACAGTCAATACACATGCACAATGTCCCATCTTTCTTCTTCACCAACACCACGGAAGAAGAAGATAGGCTCGAGCTAGGCCTGATGTGTCCCAATCTCAACAACTCCTGAAAGGTCCACTCTATCTCATCTGTATAGGCCTTTGGGTGCCTATAAGGGGTGGTGATGACTGCGTTAACCCCCTCCTCCAACTCAACGGTATGCTCAAATCCACGGTCTGGCAGTCTACCTAGTGGAACATCCCCAAAACCCCCAGGTGCCTCTCCAATAAGGCTAATATATCTGGGTGTGTAGCTTGCGCCTGTGTCCCTGGCTCAAAAATCGCAACTCAACTGCCCACTCCACATCTCCATGTCATAAATCTACCTCCATCCGGTGGGCTGAAACTATCTGAGGGGGATAAGGTTGCATTCCCCTCAACAATACAGGCTTCCCATCTGGCCCCTTAAACTCCATCTCTAGCTTCTGCCAATCAATAATGACCTTCCCCAATGCATACAACCACTCGACACCCAACACCACATTGGTGTCTAAGACATCAACCACGAAGAAACGATCAGTGAGTGAGTATTCCCCATCTTCAAGGTCAGCCCAGGGACATACTTAGTACACTGCATGGTCCATTCTCCAGGTAACAAAATTGAGAATCCCTCAAATGTAGCTGTTTGGATGCCGCTACGCTCCACCATCTAGGCATCAATGAAATTGTGGGTGGCCCCACTGTCTACCAAGACTGACACACGCTGCCCCTGTATGGTCCCCCTGATCCTGAGTGTCAAATACTTTGGCACACCTTGAAGTGAAGCAAGGACTCTCCCAGTTGGGGCAAATGGTCCTTCCTCATCTCCCAGCTCCTCTACTGTCTCAACCTCCTCCTCATGCTCATTATCTGAGAACACCTCAATGAAATGGGCCTTGCCCTTGGTGCACTTGTGCCCCAGTGCCCAGGGCTCCTGGCACGTGAAACACAACCTCCCCCTCTTGAGGTCCCTCCGTATGTCATCATCCAATTGACCACGTCCTCCATCTCTCTATGGTGGCCTTGCATCTTTGTTCCCATGTGGGGTTGTGGGTCTCATTAGAGCAAAGGCCCGATTCTTGGGCACTGCATCAATCGTGTCTTGGGTCCTGGAAATGGCATCCAGGAGTGATGTGGGCTTGTAAGCCCTCACCCAGCCACGCAATACACTATTTTAGTAAGGTCCATATCTATGAAACCCCATGGGGGACCTATCCAACAAAATCCATGCAAAGTCGCCCACACAGATCCCAAGGCAAGTATCACCTTTCCAACAAAATATCTTCTACTTCCAGCCCTTAGTAGCAGCTTGCTTCCTCAAAAGGACAAGACAAGTCACGAACCAACTCTCTCGAATAGTATTCTATCATGAGTTTTTTTTCTCTTCAACCCTAAATGCCAGGAGAGACACACATATAGAGGTTGATGAGTTACAAGAGAGCAACCTTTCCTCCTCTTCAGGCAACAAATTCAAGGAGCACTAAGACTTCTTCCCTTATTCCCTCTCTCTTACACCCTTTTTCAAGACATTTCTCCAAGGCATTTGGCTTTCAGCCCTTTGCAATCCATATATCACTTCAATTTTTCATAACATTATTTTCATGCTTATAGAGATTAGATCTTAAAGTCATCTACTTTTGGTTTTATATGGGAGTGGCCCTTGCACTCCCACCATGTATTGAGACTAATGTACTTAGCACCTATTTGTGGTCATTTATTAGACATAATAAATTTATGTTATCTTATGTTAACTCATCTCTTAGCATCTTGAACTTTTGCTTTCCTAGGGACTTCAAAGGAACATTGGCCACATGTGAATATGATGGAAAATACCCATATAATAGAAGAAAAATACCCCTAGAACATTACTCTCTTATGCACTCTTAAATCTCTTTAGTGCTCTACCAACCTCCAAAGTCCCTCATGTCAACTTCAAAAGCCAAATTCTTCTCACACCACATTATAAGTTTTTTTGGACTTCATGCAATGATAAACTCAATTCTATACATGATCACGACTAGTGGATTAGATCTATCAATAATGCAAATATAAATCTACACAAAACTTGGATAAGCCCAACTCAAGTAACAATTCACTGATCCAGAAATACCAATATTTTAGTGCCTTCTTCAATATGTGATGATGGATATCTCATCCATCTACCTTAAAACCTCCAATCACTAAAGCAAAAAGCCTCAAAAAGGTCAAATCCCTCTTTCTAAGAGATTCCTTTAATAACAAACATATCCTAGTATTCCTCAAGACTCCCATCAACTACAGGCTTGAAATCAATCACTAATTCCTTGGAAGGTTTGGAAGGATACTCCTCCATTGTTGCATCCCACCACACCTACTCTACATGTGCCAATTCAAAGCTAGGATACTCATCCACCATGGCATCCTGCCATGCCAACTCTACATGTGCCACCTAAAAGCAGATAAATAAAAAACCCCACCTCAAAGAAGATTAATCAAAAATCAGCAACCTATCACAAGTTCATTGCACCTATCTCAAGCAACATGTCCACTCGAGTCATTGGAGCAAACAGACTCTCGTAGGTCCTGAATCCGTTAGAAGATTAGTGTGCATACCTCAAGAAAGATATACAAGTCTAGAACCTGTCACAAGTTCAATGAACAACACTTCAATCACTAGAGCCTCCTCAAGCATCACACCCACTGAATTCTCACAAGGTCTAGTGCCTATCACAGGTTTTGAATCTATTGCAATCTTTACATCTTCCCAAGAATCACGCTCGCTAATCTCTAGAGATTCCCAAGAATCACACCCACTAAACTTTCATGGGTCTTGGTGATTATCATGGGCATTGATCCAATCGAATATCTAGAGCTTCTTAGGCATCCCATTCATTGAAATCCTATAATAGTAGCTCGTTCTCACAAGCAACAAACTCTTCCGTGTGATGGACGGAAATTTTCAAATACAAACCACTCCAATTTTTCCGCAAACATCTAATTTTTCAGAAATCTTAAAATCAACAAGAAAAACTTGGGCATTAAATACAAGCCATTAGCAGAAATTGTAGGAGAGCAACTAACTTGATTGAACCACCGGGACAATTAATGAAAATTCGAATGTCCTTGGCGGGGTTTTGAGCATCCAACAGAAGCAACTGACTAATGATGGCATCTGCTACAAAGTCATCCATGTTGCTTCCAAAGAAGACTATCCTCTGCCTCAAAAGAAGACCCATTACATCTGCGTCCGCAGATCTCTGAGCCAATGCTGGATCTACTGTGCAATAACACGCCCACCCGTAGCAGCAACCCATGCGTCTATGTAAGCCCGAGATTTGAACCCACGATCGGATGAAGACATTAACCTGGCAAATGTGATTTGGGTGCCATCCAAACCTCCTGAAATTGACGCATTTGAATAAGAAAACAATGTTCTAGCTAGGAAAAGTAAGTTCCCACATGGGGGTTTGTGGGGCTGGAGAGGGGTTTGGGTTTTGCGGGGCAAGAGGGCTGAGGAGGATAGACATGTAGATAAGGTAACAGATACCATGCTGGTTGCTTTTATGATCTCTCAAGTTTTGTTCGGTAAACCTCTCAAAAGACACAGCTCGGGCTTATGCGATGTGGAGGTTTACTATTAATTAGTAAAAAGAATACAGGTTTCGAACGATCAATTGATAAATTTTATGACCATAAAATCTCTTTTATCTGACACAACATTAATTATTTCAATATATTATAATCTTTATGTGAATTTGGACATCGATAAAGTTTATGACCATAAAATCTATTTATCTCACACAACATTAATTATTTAAGTATATTATAATCTTTATGTGAATTTGGACATCCATGAAGATAGGTACTGTACACACATGTTATGAGGGTAGGGATGGGCGAAATTAAATATTAATTGTTTTGCACAATATTTCTGTCCATCCCCACCCTCATACATGTAAAGGATTGGGGAAATAATAACTACCAATATTTTCCTCCACTTTTGCCCTCATACACGTAAAGGATTGGGGGAATATTGAGTTGGGCAAACAATATTTACCAATATTTTCCCTCACTTTTGCCCTCATATATGTCTTAAGGATTGTGGTGCAAGGAAACATGAGAGTGGTGGTAGGGGAAAATATTGGGTAGGGCAAATAATATTTACTATAATATTATTTTCCCTACCCGATATTTCTCTCCACCCCCACTGCAACCCTCACCGTCATACATGTCCTATCTCTTTTGGATTCAATTTTATGAAAAAGGGACTTTAGATTGGGTGTTTGGGAGTACGGTTTGTTCTCCCTTTTATCGAAGTTTAATTATTGTGAAGGGATATGTTGGCTTGTTGTCATCAGATCAGAAATGTAGACGACCCCTTAATAGAGGTTAACACACATGATGTGCCTCAGGCACCTTGGACCTTGCTAAGTCGTAGGTATCTTGTTATGTGTTGCCTTGTAGGCCATTGACACTAGCCCAGAAGTTATAGTGGTAATCAGTCGTCTTTGAACCTAGGCCTCACCCAAGTAATCTCGATGAGTTACCAATTCCTCTAGATCTTAAATAAATAAAGAAAGAGGACTATATATTCTTAACTATTAAACCCCCACGTGTTATATTTATGAATATTACAAGATAAAAATGTTATATTATCAAAAATGCAATAAACCTAAATCATCATTGTTGAATATGAAGAAGTCAAATGTGTAAATGGGTTTATGCTATATTGAAGATAATTGTTGTAATCTTTAAGTATGCGTAAATAAGCATGGCTTGCTCGAGAAGTTGTTTGACCTAATATCATCTAAATGCATTATGGTTCTAGGAGGTTGTGAGATCAATCCGCCCACAATTGTTATGGATGGCATGTCTCGAATATGTGCATGTTAATGGAGTCTTTCTCTAGGTGGTATGCAACCCCTAATGTGACATGCCCCCATCTACCCATATCCCATACTCGGAGTAGAAATAAGCAGTATTATCATTGACTCGACCTTCAATGTCTCATTATGGAAATGGTGTAATAAATTTTTGTTATTTTTCAAACTCCTCAAAACCCAAAATAGACATCGTCATTGTGTTTGCCTTGTTGAGAGCTTTCTAGAGATATAATTTGTTTCTCAAATTTGACTCTCGGATCAAAAGATATGGTTATTTAAAGGTTTTATCTATGACTTTTTGCCATGTTACCATGTCATATCCTTGACCAATCCATGTCATATTGATGTCTTTATAGTGTTGTCATGACATGCCCTTGTGGCATGCCACCTAACCCCTGCCCTTTTTCCACGACGAAAAATTAATGGGTGCACACACAAAACCTATAGGTTGACGTCATCCCAGTGTGGCGATCCTAGTGTGGCATCACTTTGATGTCACCCTGCCAAAACTCTCAGAACAAAACCCCTTTGTTGTTACATGCAAGGAATATCTCAGTGATAGGTCAAAAATATCTATATTCGTTGGAACATAAATTCCCCAGGGTCTCCTCACTATCCTCCACCTGAAACTGTTAAGGTGACATCGTCATGAGGTAACGTCACGTTGATGTCACCCTTCCAAATCCTTGAGGCATAACCCCCTTCTCCATCAGTTGTTGGGAAATTCTCCATTCCACGAGGTGTAAATTCCTCGGGGTTTTCTTGTTGGGCTCCTTTAAAAACCACCAAGTTGACATCATGCTTATGTCACCTAGTTCACGTGGCCTCCTCTGGTAGTGCCACATGTCATCCATATTTGGGCCACTTGACCCCACCAAAAGGCTAGTTTCAGGTGCGAAGTGTCATGACATTATGGTACCACATCACCCACCATTGTGGGCTAGGTCCCACTAGGTTCACATCCCTTTACAAGACAACACTTGCTTGTTACAATGAAATTTGGAATTTTTCGTAGCTTTTATGGCCCTAAGGCCTATACAACACTTTTTCCATCACTTCCAGGACTTACCTTCCATCCCAGCCCATCTCCCCAGTCAAAATACTTCATGCATAAATGAAAACCCCCGGTGTCCCAACACCCTAGGGTCCCATCCATCCAACAATTGTAACATCACAGGGTGATCAACAACTTGAATTTAACTACGGAACCCCCATAGATGACATGGTAGGGGGGGCGGGGGAGGGTGGGGTCTACTATCATAGTTCTTGCTCAAGGTTCCAATGTAACAACCCTAGATTAAAAATTCATGTAATAAAGTTAATAAAGGACAAAATAATAATCAGGGTCATGGGACATGTATTCCAAGCTGAATATTGGACAAAACAAGTGATTTGGATCAATTGAGATTAATTAATGGCTATTGAAATTGGCAAAGGTTTTGGAAAGGGATGAGGCGTTTATTGACACTTTATTTATGCATATCATGGAAAATAGGAAGGTCACAGGTTGCATGTGAGGAGGAAAATGAAGAAAATAGATGCCTCAATAATAGAAATGATTCTAAGGATCAATTCACAACTTTTGTCAGTTTAGTATTTGGCACTCTTATTCTATTCTCTCTCTCATACTCTTAAACATGTGGAGTTTTTTTACAACACTCTTGGAGGAGTGTGGCTTAGTTGGGATTTGGAGCAAGAAGGCAAAGGAAAAGTAGGAAAGTGCAAGAGGACAGTTGGATCTGCAACTACAATGGGTTTTGCTTGTAGGTACCAAGTTGTGTGTATGATTTCCTTACTAGTTTTGGCATGCATGTGGTTTATTAGTTATGATATGTCATTGGCATGGAGGATTGTCTAGATTGACTATGGTTTTGCCTAACCTTGCCATTTGCTAGATAGCCATGGTGTTGTTGGTTTTATCTTTTGTTTTCTGGTTGGTGCTTATGTTCCTTATGGTTGTGGGTTGAGTTATTAGTTCCTAAAGCCTTGGTTGGACAAACACTCTATACGCCATGTAACAGCTTGGGTTGAGTTACTAGTCCTGGAAGCCTTGATTGGACAAATGCAATGGAGCCCTTGGTGTCTTGGACAAACGCTCTAGAGATTGACGACAATTATGGGTTGAGTTACTAGTCTTGGAAGTTGGGTTGGAACAAACGCTCTGGAGCCTTTGGCAGCTTGGGTAGAGATTGATCTGGTGATGGTTAGTGATGTCCGACTGTGAGGTGGAATCATTGGTTCAGGGTTGAGGTGGTTTGGCCTCTAGAAGCCCTGGTTTGGTTTTCTTAGTTTATTCCATGAGATTCCACATTCATGCTTGGAATATGGCATGAGGGTGATTGGTTGAAAGAGAGATTTGGTTAAGCCCAATCTATGGTCAGATGGTACGTGGAAGTCCCTGAGTTGGTTGGATTTGCATATGTTAATAAGAGCTCTTTTCCTCTTATGTTCTATGTGTAAATTTACTTTTTATTATGTGGCTATGACAATTGTTCTAATACTATTATTTATCTCGTTATATTCTATTTACAAGTATGGTTTAATGGCAGTCCTAAGTTATGGCTCTCATCGTGTTTTGGTTAGTAGATGAAATCTTAATGAATGAATGACCTAATAGATGATAATGCAACTAATGTGAGAGGGCATCAGACCTTCTTAACGATTCTCAAATAAGTATGAGGTCCTTATGTTCATATGTGTTTTTATGACCTGTACATTACATGGTCATGATGTGTTTGACGAAATCACTATCATTGTTATGGTGAGTTAGGTCGGGTCCTTGTTCAAGTTTTTGGATTAGATGCCTTGTCTTCCTGTTATTTATCATTTCTGAGAATTTCATCAAGTTCTGGGCAGAGGCCTGAGTCCTATCCCTAAAAAAGTGGCTAAGATTTCGGGGTCATTGGCACATAATTGCCTGAAAAAGACTACAGTTGCATGGGAGCAACTGGATGGTTACAATCACTTGGAGGACTTGTCATGGGAGGGTTTGGAGGTTAGTTCAGTTAAAAAGCAAGTTAACTCAGGGGTTGGGTACCTGGAGTGGTTGGTTAGCCCCTTGGGGTCCTGTAGCTCCTGTTGAAGCTCAGTTTGGTATTGTTTTTGTCAATTCCACTTCCTTAACTATACTTGGGGAGTTGAATCATATCATAGTAACTCTTTGTCACATATTTACCCTAATCGACCAGTAAGATTGGGTAAGTGTGGGAGGAGGTTGTTACAGATTGGTATCAGAGCATGGCTGAACCCTTGGACTAGATGGGCAGAATGTGTTTGTCATGCATACATATCGGTTACATATGTGTTTATTATGCTTGTGGTCTATGTGTTTTTTATGTATGCATGGAGGTGGTCATTGTTACAGTTGTTTCGCCATGTAGGAGTTGATGATGTTGTTGTTAGGATGTGTTTGTCGTGAATGCATGTCGGTTGTGTATGTATTGGTTATGCATGTCAGTGTTTATATGTTGTTGTGCATGCATTGTGTCTAGTTGGTGTTATAGTTGTGACATCACGCGTGATAACTGGGATGATGATTGAGATGATGTTTATATACTGCTATGATTATGTTTATACATGTATTGTGCTAATCTGGTTGATCTCGTAGACGAGATATCCTACCTTGAACTATACTGAGGTATGTTGGTTATGTTTATGTTTTGTTTAGCTGACATGATATACTTGTAGGAAGAAGGAGATCAAATATGGCTAGCAAAATGGTATACTACAGTTCATGAGACTCTTCGTATATATATGAAGAGCAACATGGTGATGGGTACTCTCCTGACATAGCGAACACTTTGAGAAGTTTGAAGGCATAAATAAGAAGTTGCAATGTAGATAATGATATAATCATTCAGTCACAAGAGATAATTTCCAAGGCACGAGATAAATATGCAAAGGTTAATGCAGTCATCTTTCATAACTTCTCAAATTTGCAGAGACGGGTACCACTTGGGACCAATCATGGGCAAGAGGACAGGACTAATGGAGCATATGGTAGCAAGTCTCATGGTGGGCACAAGTCAAATAGAGATGACACGGTTAGAGATGGAAGGTTCTTGGATACACCTAATATATAGGGCAGTGGACATGGGCTTTACTCTAGTTCTGGTTCAGACAGGTACCATGGTCATCGTCATTATCATCTGTACAGGAGGAGTGACAAGGGATATTTTCTGGATGAGTTCAAGAAAGCAAAGCCACCTACATTTGATGGAGAAATGAAGAAGTCACAAGATGCAAAAGCGTGGTTGCTTGGGATGAATAAGTTCTTCAAATTACATGACTACTCAAAGAACATGAAGGCTAAAATAGCTACATTCAGTCTTAAAGGTAAAGCAAACATTTGGTGGAAAGATGTAAAGAATGTTAGAGGTATTCATGAAGATGAGTTGACTTGGAGTGAGTTCAAGAGACTTTTCAAGAACAAGTATCTATCAAAGAGATACTATGATGACAGGGCAAAAGAATTCTATGAGCTTAAGATGGGATCCATGACCGATGAGGAGTACACTAGTAGATTCTTGGAGTTATTGAGGTATGTACCTTATCTTAAGCAGGAGAAAGCTAAGATTCAAAGATTCATTTGTGGGTTGGTTGTAACATTCAAAGACATGATTGAGTTTGATGAGCCTAGATCATTGGAGGAAGCCATTAGAGAGCTAAAGCATTGTTATGAGCAATCGAAGCGCAGATCTAAGACTAAGCATGATTGGAAAGATAATGAGAAGAATAAAGGAAAATGGGATAAGAAGCAAACAAGACCTCAGGACACAGGTAACAAAGAGAATGCAACACCACCTAAGAAGTTCAATGCATTTGACATAGGGAAAGGATTTCAGTTTGAGGAGCAGAACAAGGGTGATGGCAGGAAACCTTTAGAGTGTTGGACTTATGGCAAAGATCATCACAAAAGAGATTGTCCACAACATCATAGTGGCAGACCACAGATATACAGTGCTCATGAGGCACAAACAGTGGCGGATGTTGGATAGAGTATTCCTTGCATTTATGCAACGTTAGATAACGGGCAGGCAAATCACCAAGCATCTATTATAGAGATGGGCGGTAAGCTTTGTGTTCAAGTTGTTTCTATTTTGATTAACCTATATCTAATTATATTTATGTTAATCTCGACCTGGTGAATAAGTGTGGTTTGAATAAATAACTACATGCAGAGTCTTGGTTAGTGCAGTTGGCTACAGGTTCTAAGAAGAGAGTTCATCGTTGGGTAAGAGCTTGTGCATTTGAGTTCAATGGTATGCCTACACCAACGCATTTGAATGTGCTTCCATTGTTGGGCATGGACTGGTTGTATCTTCATAGGACCAAGGTGGATTGTTATGACAAGGCTAATGAGTTCTTGGATAACAATGGAGAATGGAGGATCTTATAGGGTAAGAAGAAAGCAACATTAGTTATAATGGTGAAAACTATGCAGGCGAAGCACAATCACATGAAAGGGTATGTGTTATTTGTAGTACATATTTCTAATGATAAAGGTAAGGGTGTTGAGGATGCAGAAGTTTTACGAAGATATCTAGTCCTACAACAATTTCAGGATGTATTTCCTGTAGATATCCTAGAGTTATTGCCTCACAGGGAAGTGGAATTTTCTATTGAGTTAGTACAAGGGGCAGCACCAACATCAAAGGCATCAGAGAGGATGAGCATACCATATTTAGTACAACTAAAGCTACAATTGAAGGAAATGCTTGAAAAGGGATACATCAGATCAAGTGTATCGCCTTGGGGTGCACTAGTGTTGTTTGTGAAGAAGAAATATGGTACTCTTAGGTTATGCATTCATTACATGCAGTTGAACAAGGTAGCCATCAAGAACATGTATATGTTCCCGCGTATTGATGACTTGTTTGACTATTCGAAGGGAGTGGTAGTTTTATCAAAAATTGATTTGAGACCAGGATACCATCATGTAAGCATTAAAGAAGAGGACATCTACAAGACTTCTTTCCAGACCAGGTATGGGAATTGTGAGTTTGTTGTAGTTCCTTTTGGTTTGGCTAATGTTCCAGCTACATTTATGTGCTTGATGAATAGTGTGTTGTGTCCTTATCTAGACAAGTTTTTTATTGTATTCATTGATGATATATTAATATATTGTAAGAATGTGGAAGAGCATGCAGAACATTTAGCAACAATGTTGAGATTACCAAGAGAACATCAGTTGTATGCCAAACTTAGCAAATGCAATTTCTTTCAAACAAGGGTACATTACTTGGGGCATGTTGTTTCCAAGGAAGGCATAATAGTGGATCCGGAAAAGATAAAAGTTTTCATGGAATGGGCAGCTCCTAGGAATGTGGATGAGGTAAGGTCATTTATGGGGTTAGCAAGTTATTGCAGGAGGTTCATCAAGAACTTCTCACATATTACTTATCCTATTACATCATTACAAAGGAAAGGAAATAAATTTGAATGGACAGAGGAACGTGCAACAAGTTTTGAGCAATTGAAATAACTGTTAACTAATGCTCCAGTTCTAAAGATTGTAGATCCGATAAAGAGTTTATGGTGTGTACAAATGCTTGCAAGAGAAGACTTGGTGGAGTCCTGATGTAGGAGGGATAGGTGGTATGTTATGAATCAAGGAAATTGAATGAGCACGAGCAGAATTATGTTACACATGATATTGAGTTGGCATCGATCATCTATGAATTGAAGATGTGGATGCACTATCTTCTTGGCAGGAGGTTTGTATTAATGAGTGATCATAGTGTATTGAGATACTTGTTTGACCAACCGAATTTGAATGCCAGACAAGCTAGATGGTTGGCCACGATTAGTGAGTTTGACTTTGAGATCAAGTACATTAAAGGGAAAGAGAATAGGGTGGTAGATGCTCTTAGCAGAAGAGTGCAAATGAATCATATAACAATTATGGGTTCATACGAGACAAATCTATAAGATAGGATCTTGCAGGCAGGTTAACAAGATGACATGTATAGGGAGCTTAGGCATAGGTTACATCAGGATACAGGTGATTATGATGTGGAAAATCACCTCACAGCGGATGGTTTGGTTAGATTTAGGGACAATATCTATGTGCGAGACAACAATGAATTCAAAAAGTTTATCTTGAGGGTATTTCATGCTAAGTTATATTTAGGTCACTTAGGATATCAAAAGACATTGACAATGGTGAAGAAGTTCTATTATTGGCTGAATTTGGAGAAGGAAGTAGCAGAGTTTGTGGCTAGATGCTTGGATTGTCAACAGATAAAAGTAGAGCGTAATCATCTAGGTGGTTTACTACAACCGATTTTGATTCCAGAGTGGAAATGGGAGGTCATTTCCATGGATTTCATTATAGGTTTACCGAGGAGATCTATACAACATGATTCTATCATGGTTGTGGTGGACAAGTTGACAAAGGTAACACACTTCATTCCAATGAAGTCTACTTATTCAGCTAATGATGTGGCATAGGACTTCATCAGAAATGTAGTAAGATTGCATAGACTACTGAAGAAGATTGTGTTAGACAGGGATGCTAAGTTCACTTATAACTTTTGGAAGGAGTTTTTTGCATGTTTGGGTACAAAGTTGGTCTTCAACACAACTTATCATCCACAAACAGATGGAAAAACAGAGAGGGTCAATAGAATTCTGGAGGACATGTTGAGAATGTATGTTATGCATCAGCGACGAAAGTGGGAAGAATATCTTCCACTGGTGGAGTTTTCTTACAATAATGGTTATCATGATTCAGTGAGGATGAGTCTGTTTGAGGAACTCTATCGGAGGAGTTGTAATACTCCCATCAGTTGGAGTGATCCAGTGAACAGAGTGTTGATTGGACCAGAGATGGAATAGGAAATGTCGATAATCAAGAAGAATCTAAAGGTAGCACAAGACAAGCAAAAAATTTATGCAGATAAGAACCAGTTGTTTAAGAAGATTCAGGTTAGGTAACATGTGTACTTGCACATCCAGCCCAAGAAGAGATCCTTGAGGATTGAGTGATGTGCGAAGATGACACCTCGGTATTGCAGGCCTTTTATGATCCTTGAAAGGATTAAACCAATGGCCTATCGACTTGCACTGCCTCCGACAATGAAATTCCATGATGTTTTCCATGTTTCATTGCTTAAAAGATATGTGAAATATGTTGATCATGTTATTGATTGGTTTGTATTGCAAGTGGAGTTAGAAGGAGAATTCCATCAGTAACCTCAGTCCATTTTGCAAAGAAAGATGCTCATGCTTCAGAATCAAGCAAGTTAAAGTGCAGTGGAAGCACTTTGGGCCCGATGAAGCTACATGGGAGATGGATGATCAGATGCAGATCATGTATCCTTCATTGTTTGGCATTGGAGGCAAGTGATTTTGGTATATGTACATATTTATAGATGGTTTTTATTTTAAATACTCCAACGAGATATATTATAAAGCTCCAATAAGCAGTATGATTGTCATGTTGCTATGGTTTTCATGTTGGTTTACTTTTCGACAGGTTGTTCACTATAAATACTGCATTGAACTAAGTTATAAAGCTCCATGGGCAATATGTTTTGCTTTTCAATGATCTTGCTAGTTTTAGGTGTCATTGAACACCAAGGATGGTGTTACCCTAAGGGGGAGGGGTTTGTAAGAGCCCCGGGTTAAAAATCCATGTAATAAAGTTAATAAAGACAAAATAATAACCAAGATCATGGGACACATACTCCAAGTTGAATGTTGGGCAAAACATAGTGATGGGGATCACTTGAGATCAACTAATGGCTATGGAAATTGGCAAAGCCTTTGGAAAGGCATGAGGCATTTATTGATATTTTATTTATGAAAATAATGGAAAATAGGAGAAAAGGAAGGTGAAAGGTCACAAGTTGTGTGTGAGGAGGAAAATGAAGAAAATAGAGGCCTCAATAATAAAAATTCTTATGAGGATCAATTTGCAGCTTTTATCAGCTTAGTCTTTGGCACTCTCATACTATTCTCTATCTCATACTCTTGGACACTTAGATTTTTCTTAGAGCACTCTTAGAGGAGTGTGGTTTACTTGGGATTTGGTGCAAGAAGGCAAAGGAAAAGTAGGAAAGTGTAAGAGGACAATAGGATCAATGACTACAACAGGTTTTGCTTGCAAGTACCGAGTTGCATGTATGATTTCCTTACTAGTTTTGGCATGTATGTGGTTTCTTGGTTATGATCCGTCATTGGCATGGAGGATTTCATGGATTGACAATGGTTTTTCCTAGCCTTGCCATTTCTTGGATAACCATGGTGTTGTGGGTTTTATCTTTTGTTTTTTGGTTGGTGCTCATGTACCTTATGGTTGTGGGTTGAGTTAATACTTCCTGTAGCCTTGGTTGGACAAACACTCTAGAAGCCCTATAACAACTTGGGTTGAGTTACTAGTCATGGAAACCTTGGTTGGACAAACGATCTGGAGCCCTTGATGGATTGAGTTACTAGTCTTGGAAGCCTTGGTTGGATAAAGGATCTAGAGCCTGGTGGCAACTGTGGGTCGTGTTACTAGTCTTGGAAGCTAGGTTGGAACAAACACTCTAGAGCCCTTGACAGCTTGGGTAGAGACGGATCTGGTGATGGTTAGTGATGTCCTACCGTGAGGTGGAATCACTGGTTGAGGGTTGAGGTGGTTTGGCCTCTAGAAGCCCTGGTTTGGTTTTCTTGGTTTATTCTGTGATATCCCACATTCATGCTTAGGATATGGCATGGGGGTGATTAGATGAAATAAAGATTTGTTTCAACGCAATCTATGGTTGGGTGGTATGTGGAAGTCCCTGACTTGGTTGCATTTGCATTTGTTAATAAGAGTTATTTTCCTCTTATGTTCCATGTGTAAATTTACTTGTTATTATTTGGCTATGATGGTTATTCTATTATTGTTATTTAACTGGTTATATGTTGGTTACAAGTATGGTTTAATGATAGTTTCGAGTTATGGCTCTCATCATGTTTTGGTTAGTAGATGAAATGTTAATGAATGAATGACCTAATAGATGATAATGCAGCTAATGTGAGAGGGCGTCATACCTTCTTGACGATTCTCAGATAAGGATGAGGTCCCTATGTTTAAATGTGTTTTTATGACTTGTACATTACATGTTCACGATGTGTTTGACTAAATTCTTGTCATGGTTAGGGTGAGTTGGGTCAGGTCCTTATTCAAGTTTTTGCATTAGAAGCCTTGTCTTCTTGTTATTTGTCATTTATAAGGATTTCATCAAGTTCTGGGCATAGGCCTGAGTCTTAACCCTGGAAAAGTGGCTCAGACTTCGGGGTCATTGTCATAGAACTTCCTGAAAAAGAATATAGTTGCATGGAGGCCTTGCTATGGGAGTGACTGGAGAGTTAGAGTTGCTTGGAGGGCTTGTCATGGGAGTGACTGGAGGCTAGTTCAGTTAAAAAGCAAGTTAACTCGGGGGTTGAGCACCTGGAGTGGTTGGTTAGCCCCTGGGGGTCTTGCATCTCCTGAGGAAGGTCAATTTGGTCTTGTTTTTGTTGATTCCACTTCCTTAAATATACTTGGGGAGTTGAATCATATCTAGTAACTCTTCATCACATATTTACCTGGTGGACCAGTAAGCTTGGGTAAGTGTGGGAGGAGGGTGCTACATCCAAGGCCCCCTTCTGATGGTTCTGATGTAGTAATCTTTGAAGGTCACAATTAAAATGCAGGACCCCGCTGTTGACATGGCAGGGGAGGTCCGTTATTGAATCTCCATCATCATTCGATGAGTATCCCTCTCCCATCGAATCAAATCTTGTTAATTATTGTGATAATTTCCATCTCCTAACTTGAACAGCCTGAGATGGAAATTACCTGGAGGTTTTCTCTAGGCGCAAACGGTCTTCGTTTTAAAATATCGAGCAACATGATTTAGTGTGGTGATTACACCTCTCAGTCACATGGACCCCTTTCTACAATGGAAATCTTCCTGCGACTTCTTATACACACATATATTTATTTATTTATCCAACCCTCAACCTAACATCGATAGAGCTATCGCTCCTAAGCTTAACTATGCCCATTCTCAACACATAGAGAATATCAGGGCCATCCTTCCTAAGCTTTGTTTATATGTGTGTGGTCTCTGCCATAGCTCTCATCATAATAGTTAAGCATAAAGGCATATCCCTTTTGAGCTTGAGTGGAATTCAACTTGATTATCACAAGCATGCAATTTCATATACAAGACCATGTCATAACAATTCATATTAATGTAGGAATTTAGTTAAAAATATGAGATTTACCCATCTCTGATACTAAGGCAGTTTAAATTAATTCTAGGCTCATAATTAAACACAAAGATTAATTATCTCTTGTCACTCACACAAGAGTTAAAACCTCCTTACTTATATATGAGATGCATTTTCCCTCATTAACCCCTCAGGAAGTGACATTTTGTAACAGACCCGAGTTAAAAGTTCATGTAATAAAATTAATGAAGGCAAAATAAGACCAAGGTCATGGGACACATATTCCAAGTTGAATGTTGGGTAAAACATCCTAGTGGGTGTCACTTTCGATTTATTGTGGCTAAAGAAACTCGCAAAGGCTTTGAAAAGACAAACAGGCATTATTTGGTATTTTATTTATGAAACTAACGCAAAATAGGAGAAAAGGAAGGTGAATATCATGGGATTGCATGTGAAGAAAATTGAAGGAAAAATAGAGGAAAATGAAGAAAATAGAAGCCTCAATGATATAAAGACTTCTGAGAACTAGTTCACAATTTTTTGTCAGTTTGGCTTTGGAGTTGGTTTCAGGGAGAGGAGAGAACCAAGAGGACAAAGCAAACAAGCAAGCAAAGGAAGGCAAATGAAGGACAAGGAAAGCAAGGGACAAGTAAGGAAAAGTTGGATCAAGCAACTTCAACATGATGACTTGCAGGTAAAAGGTTGCACGTGTGATTTCTTAGTTGGTTTGTGAATGCATGATACATGCATGTTTGTATTTGGTTCCTTGTTGTCATTGGCATGGGCTTTGCCAGGTGTAACATGGTTTTGGGCTTACCTTTCCATTTTCGAATAGCCATGTTGTGATGGGGTTCTTTTATTTGGTTGAGCTTTGGATTACCAGATGGTTTTGGAACTAGGTGAGGTGGCCTTAGGAAAAATTCCCAAGGTCCTAGCAATCCCTTGACCAGTTTTGGCGGGATTGCGATAAATCCTGAGGGTGGAGACGAGAAAATTCCTCAAGGTTTTGGTGAAGAAATTCTAAGGAATCCAAGCTTGTTTTAGGCCTAGTGATCCCTTGACTGGTTTTGACAGGATTGCGGTAGAGCCTAGCTGTTTATGTGCTTGTTGGGCCTAGGAATCCCTTGATCGGTTTTGGCGGGATTGTGGTAAAGGTTGAGGGTGGAGGGGGTTAATCTCCAAGAAGCCCTAGTTGTTTTTTTGTGACTCCCACATTCATGCTTGGAATATGGCACAGGGGTGATTGACTGAAAGAAAGATTTGGTTCAACTCAATCTATTGTCGGGTGGTACATGGAAGTCCCTGACTTGGTTGGATTTTGAATATGTTAATAAGCGATGTTTCCTCTTGTATTTCATGAGTAACTGTACTTGTTATTATGTAGCTTTGATGATTGTTCTATCATGGTGATTATTCTGGTTATATGTTGGTTATAATCATGGTTTCATAACATGTTCTAGCTATGGCTCTTGATATGTTTGATTTGTTGATGAATGATTAATGAATTCATGAGATAACAAATGTTGTTGCAACTATTATGAGAAGGCATTAGACCTTCTTGATGATCCTCAGATAGGTGTCAGACCCATATGTTCAAATATGCATTCATAACCTGTATATTACATGTTCTCAATATGTTTGACGAAATGACTGTCATGGTTAGGCCTGGCTAGGTCAATTTTTTATTCAAGTTTGATTGAATGGCTTTGTCATCATGTTATAAATGATTATGGAAAGTCTCATTGAGTTTTGGGAAGTGGTCTGGAGGCTGACCTGGAATTTAGGCTCATAATCCGGGACCGCATGCTATGAACTGGACATTTTGGGTTGCAACCACTGGGATGCAGGATTATGCATGTAGTTGGAGGCTCCCAACCGCATGGATTCCTTGTTGTGGGAGTGGTTGAGGGCTCAAGGTAAGGAAAAGGTGTTCCAACTCAGGATTTGGCCACCTAGGGTGGTTGCTTAACCTCTGAGTGACATGTAGACCCTGTAGGATGTGTTGAGATGTCAGTTGGTTGTTAGTTGTCAACCCCACTTCCTTAATGGGACCTAGGAGGTTGGGTCATGTCATAATAGTTCTTCGTCTCATGTTTACCCGACAGACCAGTGAAAGTGGGTAAATGTGGGAGGGGTGGTTACACATTCCCTATTATTAACAAAGGAAATAATGATTCTTCAAGAATCATACATAGGAAGCATACATCCCTCAACACTAACATAAGTATTTTAATCAACACGATAAACATGCACATCATATTCAAATGCACAAGTACATAAGTAAGTGCTTATCTTATGAGAGAATCCTAGCAACTAACATTGGGACTCTAATTCTCCACAAGACCTTAGATTGGTCTACACTACAACCTTTCTTGTAGCTAATCACCGATGGGATAGATTTGAGAGCTTAAGGAAGAGTGATCAAATGAATCAAACAATGCCACTAGCTGAGACATGGAATCTATATGTCAATCTATCTCCATCCACCAAATAATCATGGGAGTCCAGAGATTACATCATCTCCACCCTTCAGCTGAAACAAGGAATCCAAATACTACATTATCTCCATGCACCAGCTACTACAAGAAGTCAAGCTGAAACAGGAAATCCAAAGACTACACCACCTCCACCCACCAGGTGATCAAGGGTATCCATACGTTAATCCACCTCCACCCTTAGAAAATTGGCCTTGGTAGTTCCAACCTAAATCGAGAGTCAAAAACTCACTAAGAATGAACTAGAAAACAAGCAAAGAAGACACCAGGACATGTATTGATGAGGAATCCAAAGAGAAAGGCTTCCACCCACAATTAAGGGAATCTAGAGACTACATCATCTCTACCCTCCAACTGAAACAGGGAATCTAGAGACCTTGGCCCTTCACCTGAGAGATGCCTATTAGTGATCCTAATTCTCAACCGAGAACCAATATTCTCTTCTCTTCAATTTCTCTAGTAACAATATATGACTACTCTACTATCTCTATATTGCGTTTTGTTTCTTCTTTTATGTTCCTGGTCATGAACACCACCCTTTCTGTCCTTCACATTCCCCAGTTTTCTTTATCGCTACCACAATATCAGTTGTCTCTTCCTTCCCATGAAAACAACTGTAACCAAATCAATTGTCCTCCTTGTCATGCATCTCTAGACCCATTTCATGCCAGCGTCACTCCTCCTCATCCAGTTTTTGTCCTTTTTTCTTGTAAGTTTATCCAAGAGGAGTATGATCCTTTTTCCTCCTCCTTCAGATGAATTTAAAACATAATCAAAACCATTAAAGCATGTTGATCAACCTCTCATGGTTGTCATTAAAGTAATCGAGCTTCCTCCATTTTCCTAAGCAATCTCTCTCCCCCAAAATCTGAAATCAATATCCCAGTTTCCAGTTATTTTAATTACAACAAAATGATTTAAAATTACTTACTAGGGGGATTAGCAAGGAACTGTCACACCCAAGTTCCTGCTAGCGAGTTATCTATGATAGGTCATGATGATGTATACCGAGTCATATGGAGAGGTTGAACATAATGACAAAAATTATTATTATTATTATTGTGCAGTGATATTTTTTATGACCATAAAATCTCCTTATCTCACATAACACTAATTATTTAAGTATACTATAATCTTTATGTGAATTTGGAAATCCACGAAGATAGTTATTCCACTAATAATATATTAATTTGATTATTTACAAAATGAATGTGTTTATTTGCTCAACCCATTTTATATATTATTCATAAAATATTTTCTTCAACCATTATTAAAGAACTCGACAAAAAACAATATATTTAAAAGTGAATATTTCAAATTTAAATGCCTTAACAACAATCCTAATTGCCTTTCTATCCATGACATGGAAGAAATTTAACAATGTTGTTCCAACCCCCACTAAATCCAACCTCTTTAGACGTATGTATTTAAATATGAAGTCTTAACATTCTCATTCTCAAAGCTAGAAAAGGGAATGTTTATATCATCATGGTATTGCTAAAAAATGAATGAAATCTCTTCCTCTACTCACTATCAAGTCATAAAGTATAATTTAATAATTATACCCTTGATAAATATATAAAAATATTGATTTTTTTGCAACCCTCTTACCTTTGGAATATATGATTAATTAACTGTTGATAGATGGATGTCCATTGTAGACCCATCACAAGTGTCATAAGTTCCCCTAATATAATCATAAACATTGTTGATCACAACTAAAAAATGAGATATCTCTTTTCCTCCGCTCCCTATCATGTCCTAAACTACAATCTATTAAGTTTACCCTTGATCATGACATAAAAAAGCATTAATTTCTCAAAACACTCTAACCCCTTGAGTATGCGCTCAAACCAAAATTCACAAAGTTGGCCTTCTTAGTCCCATTGTGAGTGCCATCAAATCCCCTACTTAGAATTTAGCTCATCTTCTCTTTCATTAAAGACTCCACTACTTCATTAATAAAATTTAAGTCATCCATCAAGGAGAGGAATCTCCAAGTGTGCTTTGACGTTGTCTTCTTATTTACCAAAATCCTAGTAAAAACATTATTTGATAGAATTTACAATCAAATTGATTCTATAACCACTATTCTAGTTAAAATTTATCTTGTATGTGCTTTCTTTTCGTTCATAAAGAATTCCTATAACAAGGAAAGGGACTACCATGGGTTCTCACTTATATCTTATTGTTGATAACCTTTATATGGAATGTTTTGAGAAAAAAATATTGGAAATATTTCCCATGGAACTAAAATATTTGTGTAAAATTATTATTGATATTTATGTAGTTTGCCTCGTCATTGCACCCATCTCAATAAATTTTTGACCCACCTCAACTTGATATCCAATGACATGGCATCCAATTTACCACGAACATCCAAAACCACAAGAAGTTGTCCTTCCAATACGACCTCATTACCAAACAAAGTGAAAATACCCTATCTGATATTGGAATGGATCAATATGTTATTTCTCATCTATCTTGATGCTTTCAAAGTGGAAAAATTAGGTCCATTTTGAGGAATTAAATGACATTTTTTGGGATCAAAACTCTCTCACTTTAGTGCAATATCCCATCAAATTATTCTACACTCAAATATCTTTCAAATGATGCAATAAAGATGTCAAATTCGTAAGCAAATGTTATGCCTTTAGGAAGTTGATCTTCCGATATGACAATAATGGTTCAAGAGGATGCCACGTTAGCCCCTGTTACTCATGAAAAAGGGGCTAGCTACACGTGGAATATGAAGATCTCTGGAAGGGTAAAAGTTGTAACTCTAGTTGAGAGTTGAAGAGGTCAAATCTAATCCCTTGTTGGTTATCAAACTATGTTAAAACCAAGCCACCAAGAGGAGTAGGGGTTCCATTCTTTGCTATTGTATTTTGTTCCATAGTAGAATAGAGAAGCTAGGTGTGGGAGTTCATGAACATAATATATGGGATCAGTGTTATGTAGTAGCCTAACAGGCCTCATGTAACTCCATAGAGAGTGCTTTCTCCTTTGTACTTGCATTATTTCCATACTAGAGAAAAGAAAGCAAAACAGTCTCACCTTCTAGCTGAGTTTTCTCTTGTAAGGGTTTTCATTAACATATCTTTGTGTTCATTTTGGATGGTGTGTGGTTGTATTTATTATTCTTTTTTTTTTGTGTATTTTTATCTATTTCATGCATACAAAAAAAATCAGCAATTAAGAAAACTAGAGTAACAACCCTTGGTTGATTTTCCATGTAAATAAAAATAAGACCACGGTCATGGGACACGTATTCCAAGCTGAATTGTGGGTAAACATTTTAGTGGGAATCACTTGTGGATTAATAATGGTTATGGAAATCGGCAAAGGCAAAGAGGCAATAAATGAATTTTAATTATGACAATAGAGGAATGGGAGAAAAGGAAGATGAAGAGGCACAAATTTGCATACAAGGGAAATTAGAGGGAAAATGAAGGAAAATTAAGAAAAAGGAGACATCAATGATAAAAAGGCATCAGAGAAACAATTCATAGCTTTTGTCAGTTTAGTTTTGGCTCTCATTCACTCTTGCACACTTAGAGCGTTCTTGGATCATTCTAGCATTCACTTGGAGTTTGAGAAAGCAAGCAAAGGAAGCAAGGAAGTGCAAGGAGACAGTTGTATCAACAACTACAATAGGCTTGCTTTGCAGGTAAGAGGTTGCATGTGTGATCTCCTTGCTGGTTTTGGATGCATGGTATATACATGTGATGCCTTGGTTATGTGTTGTCAATGGCATGGAGATTTGCTTGGATTGGCAATCGTTTCAACCTTGCCTTGCCATTTCCTGGATAACCATGGTGTAGTGGGTTCCCCATTTGTTTTTCTGATTGGTTCTTAGGTTTCCTATGGCTGTGGGTTGGAACAGATGCTTTGGAGCCCTAAATTAGATTAGGTCCCTAGAGGTTGTGGGTTGAGTTACTAGTCCCTGGAGCCTGCGAGTTAGGACAAACACTCTGAAGCCCTTAAACAACTTGGGCTCTCTGGAGGTTGTGGGTTGAGTTACTATTTCATAGAGCCTTAGATAGCTTGGATAGAGACCAATTTGGTTTGGTATTAGTGATTTCTGAACTAGTTAGGTGAAATCACTATGGTTGAGGGTTGAGGTGATGTGGCCTCTAGAAGCCTTGGTTGGTTTTATATTGGTTTAACCCATATGATCCCACATTCATGTTTGGAATATGGTGCGGGGTGATTGGTTGAAAGAGAGATTTGGTTCAACCCAATCTATGGTTGGGTGGTATGTGGAAGTCCATGACTTGGTTGGCATTTTCATATGTTAATATGAGTTATTTTCCTATTGTGGTCTATGAGAATTTGTATTGGTTAATATGGTGATCTCATGACTGATTTGTCATAGTTTCTATTCTGATTGTATGTTGGTTATATGCTTGGTTTTATGATGTGCTCTAACTATGGCTCTTGTTGATGATTTGATAAATTACTGGATGCTTGATGAATGCATGGGCTAGAAAGTGTTATTGCAGCTAGCTTGAGAGGGCATTGAGCCTTATTAGTGATTTTCAGATTAAGTTAAGAAGTTTACGATCATATATGCATCCATGGCCTGTAGCTTATATGTTTATCATCTATTTGACGAAATGTCTATCTGGTACTAGGCATGTTTTGGTCAAGATCTTTTTCAAGTTTTATATGGTTAGCCTTGTTAGCCTATTATTTATGATTCCAGAAAATTACAGGCAGTTATGGGTAGTGGTTTGGAGGCTTTCCTGAAAAAGTGGCATAGATCTCGCGACCACATGCTCCAAACTAAGGAATTTGGGTCATAACTGCATGCAAGCAGGCCTATGGGTGTGGTTATAGCCTCCCAACCGCATGCACAGAGTGTCAAGGGTGTGGTTGGGAAGTTTATTTTATGAAATAGAGTTCCATCTTAGGGATTGATCACCTGGAGTGGCTTGTATGCTTCTGAGTGGTTTGTAGTCCCTTAGGGACAACTGTAAGTTTTTGTTTAGTCAACCCCACTTTCATAACTAGATATTGGAGGTCAAGTCATATCACAGTGACACTCAACTCATGTTTGCCCTAGAGAGTTTGTAAAAGTGGGTAAATGTGGGAGGAGGCAGTTATAGGGTGGTATCAGAGTGGTTTTGTTCCCTGCAACCTTTCGTTCCCTGATACCACGTTATAGGGTGGTACCAGAGTGAGGTTGTAGCACTAGACCTCGGGGTAGATGTGATTGTTACACATGCATGTTAGTTATTTATGTGTTCATCATGCATGCATGTAGGTCATTTCTTGTTATGATTATGATATTTATGTAAGAATTGATATGCTTCTGATGTTATATCATGCTAATCGAAATTGATTTGTGCAGACAAGATAGCCTCCCCTGAAATACACTGAGGTTCGATTTTGGTTATGTCTATATTTGGTTTATCTAACATGACATGCTTACAGGAGATAGAAGATCAAAGATGAAGAGTAGAATGGTGGACTACAGTTCACATGAATCCCCTTACAGGCCTCATGTTAATTCTACGAAATGGGATAGGTCAATTGAGTAGCAAGGAGAAGAGTACTCTCTTGATATAGTAGATACACTGAGAAGTTTAAAGGAAAAACCAAAAGTTGTAAGCCAGATAATAATAGAATGACTTACCAGAGCTCAGGAAAAGAAAGCAAAGGTTAGAGCAGTCGTCCTGCAGAGTCTTTCAAATTTGAAGAGGAAAGGATAGTTGAGGATCAGTCATGGATAAGAGGAAAAGACTAATGGGGCATATGGTAGTAGGTCTCGATTAGGATATAGGTTGGACAAATACGATACAATTAGAGGTGGAAGATCTTTAGATACGCCTGACAGGCGAGCTAACACTGATGGATTTATTCTAGTTCTGGTTCTGAGAGACATCATCATCATTACTGCGAATAACCTCATAGGAGGAGTGAGAAGCAATATTTCCTAGAGGAGTTCAAGAAAGCCAATAATGCTAATTTTGATGGGGTTGTGAAGTAACTAGAAGATGCAAAAGCATGGCTACTTGGGATGAATAAATTCTTAAGATTGCATTATTATTTAGAGAATATGAAAGCCAAGATAACTATCTTTAGTCTCAAGGGAAAATCAGATACTTGGCAGGAAGATGTGAAGCATGTCAGAGGCATCAGTGTAGAGGAACTTAGTTGGCATGAGTTTAAAAGACTCTTTAGAAATAAGCACTTATCAGAGATATATTGTGATGAAAAAACCAGAGAGTTATATGAATTGAAGATGGGTTCCATGACAGATGAAGATTATATGACTAAGTTTTTAGATTTTTTGAGGTATGCACCCTACCTCAAGGATGAGAAGATAAAGGTCCAAAGGTTCATTAATGGATTGTCTTTAGCATTTAAAGATCATATTGAGTATGATGAGCCTCATTCATTGGGGAAGTCATCAGGAAGCTGAAGCATGGTTATGAGTAGTGTAAGAGCAAGTCCAAGGCTAAGCGGGATTGGAAAGGTAATGAGAAGACTAAAGGAAAGTGGGCTCATAAGCGAAGAAGACCTCAGGATGCAGGTGACAAGGAGAATGTGGCACCTTATAAGAAGTTCAATGTAGTTGATGAAGGACTTGGATCTCATCTTGAGGAGCAGAATAAGGGCAATGGCAGAAAGCCTTTGAGATGTTGGACTTGTGGTGGAGAGCATCGTAGGAGTGATTTCCCATCGCACCAGGATGGCAGGACCCAAATTTATAGTGCGTAGGAGGCATAGATAGTTGGACATGTTGGGAAGAGTATTCCTTGGATTTATGTAGCGGTGGATAAACGACAGACTAATCATCAAGCATCCATTATTGGGATAAAAGGTACGTTTTGTGATCAATTTGTTTCGATTTTTATTGATCGTGGATCTAATAATAGTTATATCATTCCTAACCTGGTGGATAATTGTTGTTTGAATAAAGAAGTGCATGCAAAATCTTGGTTGGTGCAGTTAGCTACGAGGACCAAGAGAAGAGTTCATTATTAGGTGAGATCTTGTGCATTTGAGCTAAATGGTATGCCTACATCAACACATATAAATGTCCTTTTTGGGATCATATAGTATGCTTTTGGGCAAGGATCGGTTGTTCATTCATAGGACTAAAGTGGATTGCTATGATAGGGATATTGGGTGTCTGGATGATGATGGTGAAAGGAGAATCTTATAAGGAAAGAAGAATCCTATATTAGTGAGGACGATTACAACTATGCAAGCAAAGCATAATTGTCGGAAGGAATGTGTATTATTTGCAGTCATATTTCCAGTGACAAAAGGAAGGATGTTGAGGATGATGAATTCATGAAGAGGTATCCTATTCTGCAACAATTTCAGGATGTGTTTCTAGTAGAGATTTCAGAGTTGCCTCCTCATAGGGAAGTGGAATTTTCTATCGAGTTGATGTTGGGAGAAGTTCTAGCATCTAAGGCATCGTACATGATGAGTACTCCAGAGTTTGTGGAATTGAAGTTGTAGCTTAAGGAGATACTTGACAAAGGATACATAATGCTAAGTGTGTCACCTTGGGGTGCACCAGTACCATTTCTTAAGAAGAGGGTTGGTACTCTTAGATTGTGCATTGATTACAAATAGTTGAATAAGGTGACTATCAAGGACATGTATCCATTATCACAGATTGATGACTTATTTGATTAGTTGAAGGGAGCAACAATGTTTTCAAATATTGATTTGAGATCGGGATATCATTAGGTGCGCAACAAAGAAAAAGATATTTACAAGACTGCATTCCATACCGGGTATGGGCATTATGAGTTTTTGGTGGTTCTGTTTGGTATTAATAATGCTCCAGCCACTTTCATGTGTTTAATGAATAGTGTGTTGCATCATTACCTAGACAATTTTGTGATAGTGTTTATTGATGATATATTGAAATACTCCAAGAATGAGGAAGAGCATGCAGAGCACCTGGCAATAATGTTCGGATTGTTGAGAGAGCATCAGTTGTATGCCAAGCTTAGTAAGTGTAGTTTCTTTTAGTCTCAAAGTCACTGCTTGGGACATGTTGTTTCCAAGGAAGGGATAATAGTGGGCCTAAAAAATATTAAAGCTATCATGGAGTGGCAAACTCCTAGGAATGTGGATGAGGTCAGATCTTCATGTGACTACCAAGTTTTCATTAAGAAGTTCTCATAGATTGGCTATCCTATTACATCTTTGTAGAGAAAAGGGAATAAGTTTGAATGAACTAAGGAGTGTGCATCTAGTTTTGAGCAGTTGAAGAATTTTATTACAAATGCTTAAGTCTTGAAGATTGAAAATCCAGATAAAGAGTTTGTAGTTTGTACAAATACTTGCAAGGAAGGACTTGGTGGGGCGCTGACGTAGGAAGGAAAAGTAACACACTATGAGTCAAGGAAGCTAAATAAGCACGAGCAGAACTATGTGACTCATGATCTTGAGTTGGAAGCTATCATTCATGCATTAAAGATATGGAGACATTATCTTGTTGGCAGGAGGTTGATTCTGATGAGTGATCAAAGTGGGTTGAAGTACTTGTCTAACCATCCCAATTTGAATGTTATGCAAGCTAGATGGTTAGCTACCCTTCGTGAGTTTGACTTTGAGATCAGGTACATCAAGGGTAAGGAGAATAGGGTTGCAGATGCTCTCAGTAGGAGAGTGTAGGTGAATCATATTTCAGTTGTGAGCTCTTATGGGACAGATTTACAGGAGCAGATCTTGCATGTAGGGCAACATGATGAGAGGTACCAACAACTAAAGTAGAGATTGCAACAACAGAATGAAGTGATAGGGATGAGGAGTATCACCTCATGGTAGATGGCTTATCAGATCTAGGAATAAAATTTATGTGCCAGATAACAATGAGCTCAAGAATATTATCTTGAGGGAGTTTCATGCCAAGTTGTATTCATGCCACTTGGGATATCAGAAGACTTGGTCAACAATCAAGAAGTTTTACTATTGACCGAACTTGAAGAAAGAGGTGGTTGAGTTTATTGCGATATGTTTGGACTATCAACAGGTGAAATATGAGTGTAAGTACCCAACTTGTCTATTGCAGCCTATTCTGATTCCAGAATGGAAATGCGAGGTCATTTCCATGGACTTCATTATAGGTTTGTTGAGGACATCGAAGTAGCATGATTCCATCGTGGTTGTGGTTGAAAGGTTGTGCAAGGTTACTCACTTAATTGTAGTAAATTATACTAATTCAGCTAGTTAGGCAACTCAGATCTTCATTAGGGAGATAGTGAGGTTGCATGGCATTCCCAAGAAGATCATATCAGATAGAGATGCCAAGTTCACTTCCATGTTTTAGAAGGGTTTGTTTGCAGGCTTAGGGACAGAGTTAGCTTTCAATACAACTTATCATCCATGGACAAATGGACATACAAAAGGGGTTAACAAGATACTTGAGGATATGTTGAGGATGTTAGTCATGCATCAAAAGCAGAAATGGGAGGAGTATCTTCCACTAGTAGAGTTTGCATATAATAATGGGTATGAGGATTCCTTGAATATGAGTCCTTTTGAGGCTCTTTATGGGCAGAGTTGTAATACGCCTATTAGCTGGAGTGATCCAGTGAACAAAGTGTTGATTGGACTAGATAAGTTGGCTGAGATGGAGAATGAGATGTGGGTTATTAAGAATAATTTAAAGGCAACACTAGATAGGTAGAAGAGTTGTGCAGATCAACATAGAGCATTCAAGGAGTTTCAGATTGGGGAGCATGTGTACTTTCTCATCAAGCCCAAGAGGAGCTCCTTGAGGATTAGGTCATGTTCCAAGCTAGCACCTCGGTATTATGGGCCTTTTGAGATCCTTCAGAGGATTGGACTAATGGCCTAACAACTTGCACTGCCGCCAACAATGAAAGTCCAAGATGTTTTCCATGTTTCATTGCTTAAGGGATATGTGTAGGATGTTGATCATGTGATTGATTGGTCTGTATTGCAGGTGGAACTAGAGGGAGAGTTCCAACCAAAACTTTAATTCATTTTGCAGCGGAAATAGCTCATGCTCCGAAACCAAGCAATCGAGTATATTAAAGTATAGTGGAAGCACTTTGGGCCTAATGAAGCTCCATGGGAGATGGTTGATCAAATGCGGGCTTTGTATCCATTTTTATTTGTTGGTTGGGAAAATGTGTTCAGTTTATGTGTTTTGTGTTTCTGTGTATGTTGTAAACATTGTAATGCATTGCATTATAAAGCTCTAATAAGCAGTCTATTGTAAATATTGCATCGAACTGTGTTATAAAGCTCCATAAGCAACATGTTTTGCTGGTTATAAGCATAATTGAACATCGAGGATAGTGTTCCCCTAAGGGGGAGGGCTTTGTAACAACCCCTGGTTGATTTTCCATGTAAATAAAATTAAGACCAAAGTCATGGGACACGTATTCCAACCTGGATGGTGGGTAAATATTTTAGTGGGCATCACTTGTGGATTATTAATGGCTATGGAAATCAACAAAGGAAAAGAGGCAATAAATGACATTTAATTATGAAAATAAAGGAAACTAGGAGAAAATGAAGATGAAGAGCCACACATTTTCATGCAAGCAAAATTAGATGGAAAATGAAGGAAAATGAAGACAAAGGAAATATCAATGATAAAAATACACCAAAGAAACATGTCACAACTTTTGTCAGTTCAGTTTGGCTCTCATTCACTCTTGCACACTTAGAACATCCTTGGAGAATTTTAACATTCACTTGTATTTGGAGAAAGCAAGTAAAGGAAAGAAAGGAAGCACAAGGAAACTGTTGGATCAACAACTAAAACAAGCTTAATTTGCAGGTAATAGGTTGCATGTGTGATCTCCTTGTTGGTTTTTAGATGCATGGTATATGCATTTGATTCCTTGGTTATGTGTTATCATTGGCATGGAGATTTGCCTAGATTGATAGTGGTTTTAGCCTTTCCTTGTCATTTCTTAGATGACTATGGTGTAGTGGGTTCCCCATTTGGTTTTCTGATTGGTTCTCAGGTTTCCTATGGTTATGGGTTGGAACAAATGCTCTGGAGCCCTGAAATAACTTGGGTCCCTTGGAGGTTGTGGGTTGACTTACTAGTCCTCGGAGCTTGCGGGTTGGGACAAACACTCTGGAGCCCTGAAACAACTTGGGTTCCCTAGAGGTTGTGGGTTAAGTTACTAGTTCCTGAAGCTCTAGACAACTTGGATAGAGACCAATCTGGTTTTGTATTAGTGATTTCTAGACTGGTTAGGTGAAATCACTGTGGTTGAGAGTTGAGGTTGTGTGGCCTCTGGAAGCCCTGGTTTGTTTTATTTTGGTTTAACCTATATGATCCCACATTCATGCTTGGAATATAGTGCGAGGGTGATTGGATGAAAGAGAGATTTGGTTCAACCCAATCTATGGTCGGGTCTTACATAGAAGTCCCTGACTTGGTTGACTTTTTCATATGTTAATATGAGCTATTTTCCTATTTTGGTCTATGAGCACTTGTACTGGTTATTATGGTGATATTATGGTTGATTTGTCATAGTTTGTATTCTAGTTATATGCTAGTTATATGCTTGATTTTATGATGTGATCTAGCTATGGCTCTTGTTCATGATTTTATAAGTCACTGGATGGTTGATGAGTGCATGAATTAACACGTGTTATTGAAACTATCTTGAGAGGGCATTGAGTCTTCTTGGTGATTTGCAAATAAAGTTAATAAGTTTATGATCAGATATGAATTCATGACCTATAGCTTATATGTTTATCATTTGTATGATAAAATGTCTATCTAGTACTAAGCATGTCCTAGTCAAGATTTTGTTCAAGTTTTGTATGGTTAGCCTTGTTATCATATTATTTATGATTCTAGAAAGTTATAGGTAGTTTCGGGCAGTAGTCTAGAGGCTTTCCTCGAAAAGTGGCATAGATATCGTGACCGCATGATCTGAATTGAGGGATTTGGGTCATAACCTCTTTCAGGTAGGCCTGTGGGTGCGGTTATAGCCTCCCAATCTCATGCATAGAGTGTCAAGGGTAAGTTTGTGGAGTTTCTCTTGTGAAAAAAGATTTCCAACTCAAGGATTGATCACATGGGATGGCTTGTAGGCTCTTGAGTGGTCTGTAGTCCCTAAGGGATGGTTGTAAGTTGTCAATTAATCGGCCCCACTTCCATAACTGGAACTTCGAGGTCGATCATATCACAGTGACACTCAACTCATGTTTACCCTGGAGAGTTTGTAAAAGTGGGTAAATGTGGGAGGGGCAGTTACATATAGAATCTAAGGGATTTTAACCTTCATAGTATAGATTTCAATTTTTTCATCTAATTTATTGTGCAAAACTTTCCAATAGAATATCCACAATAATTTATAAATCATATTGATATCAAAGTAGGTTTCTTTAGGGAATTTTGTTGGAGGTAAAAAATGATCTAAGAACTTTATTAAGTAGGAAGTTGCAAAACCCTCGCCATGGCTGACAAGTTTGTTCATAAAAACCTTGATCCAACAGAAGATAGATTCATGGGGTTGGAAGCACATGCCACTGATATAAGAAAGAATATGAACCTCCTTATGGTAACTCTCATATACAAGCTTTGAATAAGAGAATATAATGGTTCTAACTCAGAGGTCATACTAGGGGGGAATAGGGGAATAATGAAGACATTGAAAATTAGTCAAGGAAAGAACCGAAGAAAGTCCAACTGAGTTCTATTGAAGGCAAAGTTCTAATGCTTCACCAACAACGCTTCAAATCTCACAGGGCTAAGTGAGATAATGGGAAATAAGCCCAATTTCTTAAAGCCCTTATCTAATTCCTACCAATATATGTTACAAATTTATAAATATTTATAATCATAAAACAAACTTTTGAATACAGCTAATAAAAACAATACTTTACAATTGCAGAAAGTAAATAAATTCCATTATATGTACGGTAAACTAACAAAAATTATAGGCAAATTTAAAAGTTTACACCAACAACCTAAAAAGTTTGTGCATGTGTTAAGTATTATGACATATGAAAGCCAAAGACTAGGCAACACGCCACAAATATGTTCAATATTTATAAACAATATTCCAAAAAGATAAAGATATATGAGCCCAATATAAAAGAGTGAAGAAATTGATTTTATTCGATAAAAATGAGTGTACAACCAACTGTCTTTTCAATTTTTTTTGCGAAAATTAGGACCAGAAAATGCCTTTAGAAGTCAAAGATGTTAAATATCCATACAAAAGCAACTGAGTGCAATTAAAGAAGAAAAATAATAAACTTCAGGTTTGAACCCTTCCGATAATATCATCTCAATTAGAGCTCTTATATGCACAAATAGAAAAATAATGAAATCACCCCTTCCTTGTCACTCCTTAAGATTTTTTTCTCTTCACTTCTCGAAAATATTTTTTCCTCAATGGCCTCTTGTTCCTTTTGGTATTGTCCTTCAATTTGTTACAAGGTAATTACTTCCCTTTTCTTTAAATTCATTTAGTTAAAATTTTATTTTTAGGAGAAAAGGGTTTTTTATGAGAGTTTTATAATTTTTAAATTTATTTTAAATAGGTGGGGTCCCACTAGGCTCATTTCCATTAACATATCATTCAATATATCATCTTATGACTCCCATAAAAACATAATATAAATGGTAGCGTGATAAAACTTTCAACATCATCCATCATCATTTACCATATCATCCTATTGCATCATCGAACAATGTACACCATAATCATAAAATATAATATGAGTATTTATCAACAATTTCAAAATGGCATGTATGACAAAAACCTTGTACCTCCCTTAGGTCGAAAATAACAACATTACCAAAAATGATACCACTTCCATAAAACATGTATTTATCAAAGCCTAAAAAGTAGTTATAAGTTCAAGCTAACGTCATAGTCCAATTATCTCTAGATGCATGTCTAAACTAGTGACCTTCCTTTTCTCATCACTTTTCTTTTCTATGCATAACTCAGGGTGCATGCCCAATAAGGAGATTTCTCTTCTTCCTTCATTTTCAATTCTAGTTGTGTTGGTATGTGTGTGAGCTAAAGGGGCATGTGTAGATGAGGAGACAAGAGGGGCAAATGCATGATGTTTCTCCTTTTTTACATGTGTAGGGGAAATTAGAGGCTCTTGTTTGTAATCACGATCAATGTGAGATACAAAATATGGGATTTTTGGGCCTATAATAGGTGGTGGGTTAACATGATTGGAATTGGAGGGCCAATAAGTAATGCTAGGAGCTAGTATGATGGGGTTGGGGTCCCATCCATCATGCCACTAAGGTTGTTGTTGTGGTGGTGGATGGGGCTTGGGAATTTCCAATATGTTAGGATGTGGCTAAGGAGAAGAGTTATGTGATGCATGAGGATTTGACATAGGGCACCTAGATATAGATGCCCAGTTTGAGTTAATTAGTTGATGTCTAGAGTCTGCATCGAAGTGAACATAAAATATTACTCTCTTATTCTTATCCCCACACTAAAACAATTTTTACCTTTTGCCTTGTCCTCTCCTATTGCCCGTGGAACCCCTGCTGAAGAAATTCATATATGGTTGAGAGAAAAGAATCTTATTATGACATCATCTGCTTCAATCACATGACGATTAAAAACTAAAACAAATTAAATAGTAACTTGCATAGATCATATATAATACAGCAATTCAAGTTCTTGAAACAAATATATGACAAATTGAGTGATTAAAAGCTCATAACAGAAATGAGATGAACACCTCTTTCAAAATCTTGATCATGGGCTTTATCATGCATGCATATCAAAATAAGTTGAATCATTGGATGCCACTTATCATTTTCGACGTGAAAACTAAACAAAACTTAGGATCTATAACTAGGTTGATTGAATGTGCCTAGGTAAGAGGATTGCTATAAGTTCTCTGAAATGAACAAAATATGGTCATGTAGTGAACAAAACAAACCCATGGTCATTTTTTATGGTTCATCAAGGTACCAGCCCCCAAAATATTTAATTCATGCCTTGATAATGAGTCATGGGAAAGCATTGAGACAAGATGGAGTTACTATTAATGTATGAAATGGAAAAAAATGCAAGTTGGTCTTCTTTGAACAAATAAAATGTGGTTGAGTAGTACAAGTTTGAAGGGAGCCCATATCACTCTTAAATCGTTTTTTAACTATGAGAATAAGTCTAGGATTTTTCATTGCTCAACATACTATCAAAATTAATAAGGAGGTGTGTGAATCATATACAACAATGGAAACTGACAGAGTGAAAAAAGATTTAGATGCCATGAAAAAGGTAATTGAAAGTATACAAGAATGCCCTCAAATATATATTTTGAACAAAGGTTTGATTATATGATGGTTTTCAATGCATATGAGTTGGGATTTAAGCTAATATGAGACCTCCATTTAAGCTATTCCAATGTATAACTCATGAGACAAATGATACACCCAGGGCATCAGAATGGACATGTGAAAATAGGTGTGACATCATGAATGAGTTGTAACAACCTTGGTAAAAATTCCATGTAATCAATTTAATAAAGTCAAAATAATAACCAAAGTCGTGGGACACATATTCCATGTTGAATGTTGGGCAAAACAGGTTTATTATGGCTAAGGAAAGTGGCAAAGGCAATGGAAAAGGCTTTGGAAAGACACAGTGGCATTAATTGGGATTTTATTTATACAAATAATGCAAATTAGGGGAAAATGAAGGTGAAAGGTCATGGATTGCATGTGAGGGGGGAAATGAAGGAAAATAATGGAAATTGAAGAAAATAGAGGGCCCATCAATAAAAAGGCTTCAAAGGATCAATTGGTACATTTTGTTAGTTCAATTTTGGAGCTCTCTCTCTCTTTCTCTCACTCTTGGACACATATATCATTCTTGGAGCACTCTAGCATTGGATCAAGGAAAGAAAAGGAAGGACCAAGAAGGCAAAGGAAAGCAAATATCAAGCAAGGAAGAGCAACATCTAGCAGCTACATCAAGATTATTTGCAGGTACCGATTTGCGTATGTGATTTCTTTTGGAATGCATGGTACATACATGTGAGTATTTGTTTCTCTTGTTGTCATTAGCATGGGTTTTTCCGGGTGTGACAATGTTCTTCAACCTTTCCTTTCCATTTTCAAATAACCATGGTGTGATGGATTATTTTTTATTTGGTTAAGCTAGATTGTCAGATGGTTTCAAAATTGGGTGAGGTGGCCTCTGAAAGAAAGAACACAAGGCCTAGGAATCCCTGGACGAGACTGGGATTGTAGTAAAGCCAAATTTTGTCTGCCTTGGTGGGCCTAGTAATCCTCTACTAGTGAATGGTTGTATATATGGTAAATCATAGAGGTGTTTACCCTCGATAAGGCCTAGGAATCATTGACCGGTGAATGACAAGATATACAGTAAAGCCCGGAGGGTGGAGTCTTGATTAGGCCTAAGAATCCTCGACCATTGTATGGTGGGATATACGGTAAATCCTAGAGACTAGGAGATAGAGAAATTCCTCACGATGTAGGTGGAGAAATCTAGTGGCATCCATGCTTGTCTAGGTCATAGTGACCTGATGGGGATTGTTGTAAGTCTAAGGAAACCTGGTTTGATTTGGTTTTGAGTCCGACATTCAATCTTGGAATATGGCACGAGGGTGATTGGATGAAATAAAGATTTGGTTCAACCAATATATGGTCGGGTGGTTCATGGAAGTCTCATACCTAGTTGGATTTTGCATTCATATATAAGAACTCTTCTCCTTGGTATTTCATGTGTAAATGTACTGACTTATATGTGATTCTTATGGTTGTTATATCCTTGTTATTTTTGTCAATTATATGATGGTTATGAGTATGTTTTATGACATACTTGATGTATAGCTCTCATCATGTTTTGATTTGCAAATGATGTACAATGAATAGATGATAATGCAACTATTGTGATATGTCAACAATGCTTCTTTACAAATCTCTAATAAATATGAGACCCCCATACTTGGATTTGTTGTTATGACCTGTAGATTACATATTTGTGACTTGTTTGACAAAATGTCTATCATGGCTAGTAGGGGCCAGATCAAGTACTTGTATCAATGGTTGCATTAGTAGCCTTATTCCATTGTTATTTATCATTTTTGAAAGTTTCGTGAAGTTTTGGGCAGTGGCTTGAGTCCTTGCCCTTAAAAAGTGGCACAAAATTCAGGGTCGCTGGATCAAAACTAGCTGAAAAAGTCCACAGTCGCTAGCATGCCTTGCAGTGGGAGCGATTGGAAGGCCTTAATCGCATGCATGGCCCGGGTCAGTGAAATGTCAAGTTGTCTCAGGGTTTGGTCACCTAGATTGGTTGGTTGGCTCTTGAATGTTCTGTAGCATGTGTGGAAGGTCATAATGTTTTTATTTTGTTGGTTCCACTTCCTTAACTATACATGGAGAGTTGAATCACATCGTAGTAGCCTCTCGTCATATGTTTACCCCAATGGACTGATTAACATGAGTAAATATGGGAGGAGGGTGTTACAGGCTGGTATCAGAGCATGGTTCACCCCTTGGACTAGATGGGCGATGTGTTGGTCATGCATTCATGTCAGTTGCATATATGTGTTGTGTATGCTTGTGGTCTATGTACTTATTGTGT
The DNA here is from genome assembly GCA_000404065.3 of Pinus taeda. Lineage (NCBI taxonomy): Eukaryota > Viridiplantae > Streptophyta > Pinopsida > Pinales > Pinaceae > Pinus > Pinus taeda. Next base: position 122,015 of record APFE030557292.1, on the reverse strand, counting down.
ATGAATGGTGGTGGTCATAGTTATAGTGGTGTCGCCATGAGTGAATGGTGTGTAGTTGGATGTGGTCGTCATGAGTGTATGTCAGTTATGCATTGGTTATGCGTGTCATTGCTTATATATTGTTATGCATACATTGATATGGTTGTAATTGTCATGCACGGGGTCATATTATGTGGTTGGTATGATCAACCATTGATAATTGGATAGCTGTTAAACTGATGTTATATGTTGATGTGATTATGATTATACATGTATCGTGCTAATCTTGTTGATCTTGGAGATGGGGTATCCTCCCCTGAACTATATTGAGGTATGTTGATTATGTTATGTTTTGGTTTTAGCTAACATGTTGTACTTACAGGAAAGGGATCAAATATGACTAGAAAGATGGTAAACTATAGTTCACGAGATTCTCCATATGGGTCAGATGAGCAACATGTTGTTGGAAATTATTCAGACTTAACACACACATTGAGAAGCTTGAAGGCAGAAATAAGGAGTTGCAAGGCAGATAATGACAGGATTATTCAGGCACATGAGAAGCAAGCAGAAGTCAATGTAGCAATCCTTAAAAGTTTGTTAGAATTGTAGATACAGGGATCACTTCAGACCAACCATGGGCAGGAGGACAGGACAAATGGGGCATATGGCAGTAGATCTCATGGTGGGCACAGGTCGTATAGAGATGACACGATTAGAGATGGAAGGTTCTTGGATACTCTGGATAGGAGAGTTGATGGACTCAAGTTCTATTCTAGTTCTGGTTCTGATCGGAATTATGATCATCATCATTATCGTACTCACAGGAGGAGTGACAGGGGATATTTGCCAAATGAGTTCAAGAAAGAAAAACCATCTACCTTTGATGTGGATTTGAAGAAGTCAGAGGATGCAGAAGCATGACTACTTGGGATGTAGAAATTCTTTGAGTTGCATGATTACACAAAGAACATGAAGTCCAAAATAGCTATCTTCAGTGTCAAAGGGAAAGCAAACATCTTGTGGGAAGATGTGAAGCGGGTTAGAAACATCACGACATAAGATTTGAGTTGACATGAATTCAAGAGAGTTTTAAGGAAGAAGTACCTGACAGAAAGGTACTACGACAATAAAGCCAAGGAATTGTATAAGCTAAATATGGGATCAAAGACATAAGAGGAGTACACGACTAAGTTCCTGGAGTTATTGAGGTATGTACTATACCTTAAGGATGAGAAGTCCAAAGTTTAGAGATTTTCTAGTGGATTTCTAGTAACATTTAGAGATCAGATTGAGTATGATGAGCCTCAGCCACTTGAGGAAGTTATTGGGAAATTGAATCATTGTTATGAGCAATTAAAGCACAATACAAAATCTCAACAAGGTTGGAAAGGGAAAGAAAAATCTAAAGATAAATGGCAACCGAAAAGAATAAAGCCTCGGGATGCAGGTGAGAAAGAAAATGTTTCACCTTACAAGAAGTTTAATGGGTCACAACATGGAGGGAAACAATAAAAAGGTGATGGTACAAGATGGTTGTAGTGTTGGATATGTGGTAAGGACCATCTTAGGAGGGATTATTCGCAGAATTAGGGTGGTAGGCCTAATATTTACAGTGCACAGGAAGCACAAACATTTGGGGATGTTGGGCAGAGCATTCCACGAATTTATGCAGCGCTAGATAACAAGCAGGCATATCACTAGGCAACTATTATGGAGATGGATTATAAGATTTGTTAAGATTTTTCCATTTTGATTGACCCTGGATCTAATTATAGTTATGTTAGTCTTGACTTAGTGGATAAGTGTGGCATGAATAAAGAAGCGCATGCAGAATCTTGTTTAGTGCAGTTGGCTACAGGTACAAAGAAGAGAGTGTATCATTGGATAAGAGCTTGTGCATTTGAGTTGAATGGTATGCCTACCTCAACATATTTGAATGTATTTCTGTTGGGATCATATAATATGCTTTTGGGTATGTATCTTCATAGGACCAAAGTGGATTGCTATGGAAAGGCCATTGAGTGTTTGGATGACAATGGATAATAGAGGATCTTGCCAGGTAAGAAGAAGGCAACATCAGTTAGAATGGTGATAACTATGCAGGCAAAGCGGAGTCATAGAAAGGGGTGTGTGTTATTTGCTATGCATATTTCTAGTGATAAGGTAAGGATGTTGAGAGTGCAGAGGTATTGAGTAGGTACCCATTCTTGCAACAATTTCAGGATGTGTTTCCAGCAGAAATTTCAGAGTTGTCGCCTCACAGAGAAGTGGACTTTTCCATTGAGTTGGTACCAAGGGCAACACCAACATCAAAAGCACCATACATGATGAGCAAAATAGAGTTAGTAGAGTTAAAGTTGTAGTTGAAGGAAATTCTTGACAAGGGATACGTTAGGCCAAGTGTATCACCTTGGGCTGCAATGATGTTGTTTGTGAAGAACAAGGATGGTACTCAAAGGCTATGCATTGATTACAGATAGTTGAATAAGGAGACCATCAAGAATAGGTATCTGTTGCTGAAGATTGATGACTTGTTTGATTAGTTGAAGGGAGAAGCAGTGTTCTCGAAGATTGATTTGAGATCAGGATACCATCAGGTACGCATTAAGGAAGAGGTCATATACAAGACAAATTTTAGGACCAATTATGGGCATTATGATTTTGTTGTGGTTCCATGTGGTTTGATTAATGCTCCAACTATGTTTATGTACTTGATCAATAGTGTATTGCGTCTTTATTTAGACAAGTTTGTTATTGTATTCATGGATGGCATCTTGATATATTCTAAAAATGAGGAAGAGCATGTCAAGCACTTAGCAACAATGTTGAGATTACTGAGAGAGCATCAATTGTATGCCAATATTAGTAAATGCAATTCTTTTCAGACAAAGGTACATTAATTGGGACATGTTATTTCCAAGGAAGACATAACAATGGATCCAAAGAAGATAAGGGCTATCATGGAGTGGGAAACTCCTAAAAATGTGGATGAGATAAGATCATTCATAGGGCTAACAGGTTACTCTAGGAGGTTCATCAGGAACTTCTCTTGCATTGCAAATCCTATTACATCACTACAGAGGCAAGGCAAGCAATTTTAATGGACAGAGGAGTGTGCAACCAATTTTGATCAATTGAAGCAATTATTGAAAAATACTCCAGTTTTAAAGATTCTAGATCCGGACAAAGAGTTTTTGGTGTGTACAGATGTCTACAAGAGAGGACTTGGTTGAGTCCTTATGCAGGAAGGACATATAGTATGTTATGAGTCACGAAAACTGAATGACCATGAGCAGAATTATGCGAAACAAGATCTCGAGTTGGCAATGATCATCCATGCATTGAATATGTGGAGACACTTAATCTTCTTGGTAGGATGTTTGTATTGATGAGTGATCACAGTGGATTGAGATACTTGTTTGACCAACCAAATCGAAACTCCAGGCAAGCTAGATGGTTGGCCAGGATTAATGACTTTGACTTTGAGATTAGATACATCAAGGGTAAGGAGAATAGGGTTACAGGTGCTCTTAGAAGGAGAGTACAGGTGAATCACATAACAACCATGAGTTCTTATGGGATAGACTTACAAGATCATATCTTATAGGTAGGAAAATTGGATGGCAGGTACATGGAGCTTAAGCACAAGTTACAACAAGGTACAAGTGGTCAGGATGTGGACTGTTATCTTACAACATAAGTTTTGATCAAATTTAGGGACATGATATATGTGCCAGACAACAGTGAGCTCAAGAAGACTATGTTGTGAGAGTTTCATGCAAAACTGTATTCAGGGCACCTAGGATACCAGAAGACATTGACAATAGTGAAGAAGTTTTATCATTGGCCTAATATGAAGAAGGACATGGCAAATTTTGTGGCTATATGTTTGGATCGTTGGTAGGTGAAAGTTGAATGTAAGCATCTAGGTGGACTACTACAACTGATTCCAATGTAGAGTGGAAGTGGGAGGTCGTTTTCATGGATTTCATATCAGGTTTTCTAAGGACAACTAGACAACATGATTCTATCATGGTTGTGGTGGACAGGTTGACAAAGGTAGCACACTTCATTCCAGTGAAGTCTACTTATTCAACTAGTGATGTAGCATAGGTATTCATCAGCGATGTAGTAAGGTTGCATGGTGTTCCAAGAAATATTGTGTCAGAAAGGTATGCTAAGTTCACTTCCAATTTTTGGAAAGAGTTGTTTGCAGGTTTGGGGACAAAGTTGGCCTTCAACACAACTTATCATTCGCAAAACAAAGAGGGTCAACATGATATTGGAGGACATGTTGAGGATGTATGTGATACATGAGCAGAGGAAATTGAAGGAGTACCTTCTGTTGGTTGAGTTTTCTTATAACAATGGGTACTAGGATTCACTAAGGATGAGTTCGTTTGAGGCATTATATGGGCGGAGTTGTAATACTCCCATCAGTTGGAGTGATCCAATGAATAGGATATTGATAGGACCATACATGTTGGTAGCGATGGAACAAGAAATGAAAGTTATCAAGAAAAATCTAAAGGCAACACAGGATAGGCAGAAAAGTTATGCAAATTGAAACATCTTGTTTAAGGAATTTTAGGTTGGGGAACAAGTGTATTTTTGCATCAAGCCCAAGAAAATATCGTTGTGGATTGGATAATGTGCCAAGTTGGCACCTCAATTTTGTGGACCTTTCAAGATTCTTGAAAGGATTGGACCAGTAGCCTATCGAATTGCACTACCTTCAACAGTGAAAGTCGATCATGTTTTCCATGTGTCATTGCTTAAGAAGTATGTTAAAGATGTTGATCATGTGACTAACTTGTTTGTGTTGCAGGTGGAGCGAGAAGGAGAACTCCAACTAGAACCTTAGTGTTTATTGCAAAAAAAGTTACTCATGCTCCGAAACCAAGCAGGTTAAAGTGCAGTGGAAGCAC
>APFE030557292.1:109605-112105 GCA_000404065.3 Pinus taeda | reverse complement strand
AAAGATTGGAAGAAGAGATTGGCTTCCTCAGAAAAAAGGTTCAAGGGATGAACAAAATCTTAAAGAGCTCTCAAGCCTTGGATGACATGCTCAACTATCAAATATTTCCATTTGATAAATCAGGTCTCTTGTATGCTGGTGAATCCTCAAACACGAATGATAATGATTCAAACAAAAGGGATGTGAAGAAGCCAGGAAGAAATGATGATGCTCCCAGTTCCAGCAAAGGCATGGAGAAAAATCAAGGCAACAATGGAAGAAATACTGCTCCAAGAAGAAATGTAGATGATGTCAAAGATGCGAGAGGAAATGGTTATCATCAAAGGATCTCAAGGCAGAAAGGCTTCAGAAGTACATTAAGGAAATCTCCATCTCCCAGGTACCAAAGTTCATTTTTTGGTTATTGTTATTCTTATACAAACTTTGGTCACATGGAAAAAGATTGTAAAGCATATCATAAAGATAGATATTATGGTCCCCAACAATCTCCAAGAAACAATTTTGCAGGTAGAAATCATGAATTCTTATTCATGAACAATGTAGAATGCTTCAAGTGTCATAACACTGGTCATATGGCACGTGATTTTAACTTAACTTGGGCTCTTACACAAGCTAGAACCATGTAAAAGAAGAAAGTTACACAAGTATGGAGAAGGAAGAAAATACAATCCAAAAGTCCCTTGAGCTCTCTAGCCAACAACACATGTTATTGGCCTAAATTTTGGCAATCTAAGCATTTGATGGGAAGACTCTGCCAAAATGCATACAGTTAGGGGGAGCCTGTGATTCTTGATCATTATTGCAGAAGTTATTAGTGAAAGGGTCCTTATGAAATCCTTGTTGAGCTATATTAATAATCATTCTTTGATAAAGATCATTTCTCAGGAGTACTCCATTGAAGAACATGATCATGTAACCATTCTTTGGACTATTGTTAAAGATGCTTTCGACTTAATCTCTAAGTAGTATTTGGAGCAACAGAGAAGGTCATCTAATGCTAGAGAAATAGGGCAAATAACTATGGTGTTGATATTATAGATGTTAAATGTCTTGACTTAGGGATTTAATGTGAGAACAGGTAAATTATGGACACAAATAGAGGCAACCTTCAAACAATCAGATACATCTGGAATGGAGTTTGAAGTAAGAGTAGCTGGCAGCATATAACAAAACTGAAGCATTGCAAGAAGATGCAAATCAACAAAATGAATTTAAAAGACAGTCATAGATTGGATATCTAAATCTTCTAGCGGAAATAACTTGCAGAGATATGTACAAGAACACAAGGAAAAGATGGCTCATATAAAGGAGAATGTTGTGCAGTCAAATATAACTTAAGCTGATACTAGTCACTTAGAAAATATAGCAACAGTGAGGCACAACCTCTCATAATTTCATCCAAATGCAGTGATGTTGAATAGATGGCAGTGACTCAAGGAGAAGCACAAAGACACAAAGGAACTCGAATATGAAGAAAGATAGCAAGAAATACAATTTCAGTGGCATTTTCTCTTAATTCAGACTATGAAGGCCTCTCAATTCTGATTATGGAGACAACAATAAGGATTGAAGCATAAAAACCTGGACTTGGACACTTGGTGTATGGCTATTTGCAATTTGGTTGAAAGCATTGAAGTAGAGCATCTTTAAGCATTGTTGAAGCCATGATAAAGTAGTTCTGAGACATGAAGAGGGGATAATGTGCTAGTTGATGATAAAGCATCAATCCTTCTATCTTGAGTAAAAAGAAGAGCACTGTGATAGGGGGAGTCACAGACCCATAAAGATCTACCATTCATAAAGAACAAAAGCAGTTTGACAGGGGGAGTCCTAGAGCACTCCTTTGCCATTGATGTTAAGAGGGGAGAGAAGAAGAATATTGCCATCAAGAACAAAGGGGGAGATTGTTGACCTAGGTTGTCATTGATGTCAATATGGCAATATTCTAGATACTAGATGGCCATGAAGGGGAAGCAGAGCAGATCCATGAGGAAACAGGAGCAAAGCCATCACCATTAAGGAATAGGAGCAAGGCCATCAGGAAAGCCAAGCCATGAGTAAGAGTCTGTTAACGGAGGAGTTAACAAAGGAGGCATATCAAAGCTACCTCTTATGCTTAATAGTATTGCAAAATATCAGAGCAAAAGAGGCATATCGGAAAAGACAAAAGCCATCAAAATATGAAGGTATTAAAGAAGACATTGGAGCAAGAGGAGCCATATCGGAAAATACAGAAGCCATCAAAGTATGAAGGTATCGAAGAAGACATTGGAGCAAGAGGAGCCACATCGAAGGAGCATCGCATGTAATACATGCCCAAGAAGAACTGAGAGGAAGAAGTCATCCAAAGAGGAGTTAACATATCAGAGGAACATAAACAACACTATCGGAACTATCGGAGGAGCATAAAGAAGAGTAGAAGAGTTAAAGGAGCGTAGCAATAAAGAAGAGCAGAAGAGTACAAAGAGTGGAGGACATAAAGGTGGAGGCGGAGTATATA
>APFE030557292.1:88043-108883 GCA_000404065.3 Pinus taeda | reverse complement strand
ATATATATATTGCAATTCGCATGTTTTAATGTGGCAAGGCTTAGAGCCCAAATATATGAAATGCACTGAAAAAACTTGTATTTATATATAATTGTGATACGTTGCGGACCCGTTGCAACATTGCAATATGGCTTAATACTATATCGCATCCACCATATCACAAGTGTTTAAGACCTTGCTACATGGAAAGCGCCGATTGCGATATATGTTGTGGACCTGATGGATTCATCAACAACAATTTATAAAATATCGTGTCTAGCGGGGGAATCAGTCATCGGCCATCGACAATGTTATGGGCTCGACTTATAAAAGACTTCTGGAAGCCATGATTACCGATTGCGATAACGTTGTGGAGGAGCAGACCCGATGCAGGTGTAATGAATTTGAAGTCCGACCTTAAGCATTTCGGTTAGGTTTTTCCATATATTCCTGTGTATTTCAAATAATTGTGTTGCCTGGGGTTTTAAGGCCAAAATGCATAAATAACAGTTCCAATAGTTTAGTGGGTCTGAACGATGGTGATTGCGATTGCGATGGTGACGTGGCATGTGGGGCTTCCTGATTGGTACAATCTCTCCGTAAACAGTAAAGCCCTGTGTATGAATGTTATTACAGAAAAAAAGGGATCTCTTTGATATTGTTTAATAAGCATCATTTCCTGGGCAATTTGGCCTTCTCTTCTGAATTAATGTGTCCGTGAAGCATTGGTTAATTCGAATAGGCAGAGGAAGCTACAACGATCAAGGAGGGAAGCCGAAGGATCAAGCGAGCGCAGAGGAAACTACAACAACCGAGGAGGAAGCCGAAGAGCCAACGGAAAGAGGAAACTGACGGTCAGAGGCATCAGGAACATACAAAAACAGAGAACAAGGAAAGAAAAAGGTTGGTTAAAAAGCTGGAAGAAATAGAGGCAACCTAGGGTCCAACAGAATAGAAAAGGGCCGAAGGAACAATAGGACAAGAGGCATTCGAAGGACGAGCATCTCTGTTGATCATGTTACCCTATGAGAGACTCAGACCTATGATGAATTAATCAGGTACACAATGCAGTCTGAAGAACAATTCCGTGAAGTAATAAATAAAGCTTTATCTAACATTGTTTGAAGGGAGAAGTAGTCAGCAAAGGAGTAGTCATGCTGAAGCATTTACTGTGACAGTTAGAAAAGATGCTTGAACAGAAACTTGGGTCTTATGCAGAGCTTAGTGCAACAATAGTAGACTCACTAAAGCTATGTGGAGACATTATCAGAGATCATGAAGGCTATTGCAGACTCTGTGTGGACAATATGAAGAGTTGTAAAGACTCCTTCATAAGAAGACTGGTTGCCATTGATGTTGTAGCATGGAGACTACAGTGAAGCTGTAAACAAATAGAACTCAGTAAAGAAGAGTTCTAAGAGCAGAACATTACCATCAAACATGCATTGAAAAGATTGGGTCTGAATCCTTGGGGTTGGCGCCTCAGAAGTAGGAAGGATTGGTGTCCTTGGGATGGGTGCCTCAGAAGTAGGAAGGATTGGTGTCCTTGGATTCTGTGGCTCAAGGACTGGAAGGATTGGAGTCCTTGGGAGTTGGTGTTCCAAAGTCCAAGATTGTTGCCTTGGAAAAACAAAGTTGTTGCTCTAGAGGTTGGAGCCTCACAAAAGTCCAAAGTGGTGCTTGGCAACTGATTGCAACCATTTATATATTGTATCTATTTTATTGCAAGGTTTATATTAATAAAGGCATCTATACTTGTTGTTCGTCTTGTGTTCTGAATATAAATGTTTTAATTGGTAAAACAATAGTTGAAAAATAAATACTAATTCACCGCCCCCTCAGTATTTCCAACAACCTCATTAATAAAAAGGCTTTAGAGGATCAATTGGTACCTTTTATCAGTTCAGTTTTGGATCTATCTCTCTCACTCTTGGACACTTAGAGAATTCTTGGAGCACTCTAGCATTGGATCAAGGAAAGCAAAGGAAGGACCATCAAGGTAATTGAAAGCAAAGATCAAGCAAGGAAGAGAAACATATAATAGCTACAACGAGATTATTTGCAGGTATCAATTTGGATGTGTGATTTCCTTCCTAGCTTTGGAATGCCTGTGAGTATTTGGTTCTCTTGTTGTCATTGGCATGTGTTTTGCCTTGTGTGACAATATTCTTCAGCCTTGCTTTCCATTTCCAAATAGCCATAATGTGATGGGTTTTATTTTATTTGGTTAAGCTGGATTTACAGATGGTTTCTAAACAAAAAGGCCTAAGGATCCCTGGACTAGTCTAGGATTGCGGTAAAGCTAGTTTTTGTGTGCCTAGGTGGGCCTAGGAATCCTCAATCGGTTAATGGAGAGATATACGGTAAATCCTAGAGGTGTGTGCCCTCGATTAGGCCTAGGAATCCTTGATTGGTGAATGACGAGATATATAGTAAAGCCTGGAGGGTAGAGTCTTGGTTAGGCCTAAGAATCCTCGACCATTGTATGGTAGGATACACGGTAAAACATAGAGACTAAGAGATAGGAAAATTCCTCATGGTGTAGGTGGAGAAATATGATGGCATCCATGCTTGTTTAGGGCCTAACGATATGGTGGGGATTGCAGTAAAGCCTGAGGAAACCTGGTTTGGTTTGGTTTTGAGTCCCACATTCATGCTTAGAATATGGCACGAGGGTGACTGGCTGAAAGAAAGTTTTGGTTTAGCTAATCTATGGTCGGGTGGTTCTAGGAAGTCCCATAATTGGTTGGATTTTTCATTCATTAATAAGAACTCTTCTCCTTGGTATTTCATGTGTAAATGTATTGGATTATATGTGATTCTTATGGATGTTATATCCTTGTTATTTTTGTCTATTATATGCTGGTTATGAGTATGTTTTATGACAAACTTGATGTATGGCTCTCATCATGCTTTGATTTTCAAATGAATGTACAATGAATATATGACCTGATAGATGATAATGCAACTATTGTGATATGGCAACATTGCTTCTTTACGAATCTCAGATAAGTATGATACCCCCATTCTTAGATATGTTGTTATGCCCTGTAGATTACATATTTGTGACATGTTTGATGAAATGTCTGTCATGGATAGTAGGGGCCAGGTCAAGTGCTTGTGTCAATGATTGAATTAGTAGACTTATTCCATTGTTATTTATCATTTCTAAAAGTTTCATGAAGTTTTGGGCAGTGGCCCGAGTCCTGGTCCTGAAAAAGTGGCACATAATATGGGGTCACTCGCTCAGAACTAGCTGAAAAAGTCCACAGTTGCTAGCATGCCTTGTTGTGGGAGCGAATGGAAGGCATTATCGCGTGCATGGCTTGTCATGGGAGCATCTAAGGGCCCGGGTCAGTGAAATGTCAAGTTGTCTCAGAGGTTGGTTGGCTCCTGAAAGTTTTGTAGCATGTGTGGAAGGTCGATTTTTTTTTGTTTTGTCGGTTCCACTTCCTTAGCTATACATGGCGATTTTAATCACATCATAGTAGCCTCTCGTCACATGTTTACCTCAACGGATCAATTAACTTGGGTAAATGTGGAAGGAGGGTGTTACATGAGCATAAATAAAATTCATAAATTCAATACTATAGAATTTAGAGTAATTAAATGATTTTGGTGGCATTATGAGTTACACTAAATAAAATTGATCAACTCAAAACCTCGAAAACGTATAGCTTGCATATGAAACAATGAATCTAACGCAAGCCAATAAGTGAGAGAGAATTTTCCATTACTCACATCAAGCATTATTCTTTTAATGAAACTCGAGTATATATATTAGCATTGAGACTATTCATCAACGAAGAGGTAGGTGGCCACAAAACAAAGTATAACTCCTATTCTAGAATCGTGGGTTCACTCAAAGGGGTAGAGGTACATGCATGGGGGTAAAGGGTTGGGGTGCTTTCTTAACCAGCTAATAATTCCCTTAGGTGTAGTGGAAGTAGAGGAATTATTAGGTAAGATATGGGTAATCTCCACCTCCCCATTGTGACAATCATCCACCAATGACCAAGTAACATTTTGTTTTTCAATTTCAGTACTTTGATCAATGGAGAGTGCATTATCTATAGACAACATTCATAGATTCCCTAGTTTAACAATTAAATAACAATGACCCAAAAATAATTTGTAACCACCATAATATTCCCCAAAACTGAAAGAAACGACAAGAAGTGAGTGCGTTATGGCCCTTATATGGAGTTATCCAAAAAATATTCCAAACAGAGAGAACCCATGGGTATTCTAAGATTGTTGTTTCAAAGTTCTTTAATTTTTTTTGCATGCATGGAAATTATCAACAAAACAATGTAAAAAAAAAACATAGGGAAGTGAAATGGAATAGGAATGAAGAACAAATAAACCCAAAAAAATGTTACACAGAGAGAGCTATAACATATAAAATACTAAATGAGCTAGTTTTCAAGTGAAATTCTTCTTCCAAGGACTCAAAATTGTGCATACATGGTTGTTGAGTTCTTATACCAGTTACCAATAATCCCATAACCATTACTACGCAATTGCTAGCCACAAATCCTCATAGATTTTTCCTTGATAAGCTACGGTTTTGCAATTGCCCCGAGTTGATTTCCATGTAAATAAATTAAACCAAGGTCATGGGACACATATTCCAAGTTGAATGGAGGGGAAAACATTATAGTGGGGATCACTTCTGGTTAATTATTCGCTATGGAAATTGTCAATGACATTCGAAGAGGCAAAAGGCAACCAATGGAAATTAATTAAAGAAATAAAGGAAAATAAGAGAAAAGGAAGATCAAGAGACATGAATATGCATGCAAGGGGAATTGAAGAAGAATAAAAGGTAATGGAAACAAAAGGAGGGGGAGAACATTTTATGCCTCTCTTAGTCATTCTTGGTTACTCTCTTAGCTATTCTTAGTCACTCTTGGTTATACTCTAGGTTACGCTAGGACATTATAGCATTCACTTGGAGAAGGAAGCATTCTCACTTGGACTTGGAGAGAGAGAAAGCACTTGGACACAAGCAAGCAAGAAAGAAAAGGAATTTGTGGGTAACGAATAAGAAGGTTGGAAAAGCAGGTACAATAGGATGTCATTGTAGGTAACAAGATGCATGTGTGATTTTCCTTGCAGAGATTTGAATGCATGGTATGTGCATTTGGTTTATTGGTCATTTTGTAGTCATTAGCATGAGATTTGCCTGAATTGACAGTAGTTTTAGCCTTTCCTTTGCATTTCATGGATATCCATGATGTATTGGGTTTCTTGTTTTGGTTAACATTTGGATGGTCAGTAGATTTCAGGTCCTGGTTGAGGTGGTCTTAGGAAAATTCCCAAGGGTTGAGGGTGGAGATGGTGTTTCTCTTGGAACTCTTAATAGGTGGGTGGAGACAAAAAAATTCCTCTGGTATGGAATATGGCACGGGGATGATTGGGTGAATGAAAGATTTGGTTAAGCCCAATCTATGGTCAGGTGGTACATGGAAGTCCCTGACTTGGTTGGCTTTATGCATATGTTATCATGTGTTGTTTACTATTGATATCAATGAGCACATCTATAGGTTATTGTGTTGATTTTATGACTAGTTTGCCATGGTTTCATTTTGGTTAAATGCTGGTTATAAACATGGTACATTCTTGTTGTATGATGTGCTCTTGCTATGGGTTGTGCTCATGGCTTGATAATTTAATTAGTGTATATATGAATGCATGAGCTAACTAGTGTTGATGCAACTAGCTTGAGAGGGAAGTGAGCCTTCTTGATGATTCGCTGATGAAGCCAAGGAAACAATGAACATATATGCATTCACAACCTAGTTATTATGTTTACCATGTGTTTGTCTAAATGTTTATTATGTGCCTGGAAAGTTTGGGCAAAATCTAAGCCTAAGTTTGGATTATACAGACTTGTGATTATCATAGACCGGATTCTGGGAAGTTTGGGTAGTTGGTTTGTACCTAGCCTTGAAAATATGGAACAAGGATTATGGACGCAATCTCTTAACTAAGAAATATCGGTTGTAGCCGCATGGGGCAAGGCCTATGCGCGCAACTGGAGCCATCTGGCCACATGCATAGATTGATATGCATGCAGTTGGGCTGTGAAGTCAGGAAAAAATAGTTCCAGCTTAGGATGAGATCATCAGTGGATGTTCTCTGAAATTTGGGTGATCTGGTGTCCCTGGGAGGTTGTAATAAGTTTCAGGTTGGTAGACCCCACTTCCATAACTGGAACTTGGATGTTGGGTCATCCATAGTAACTCTCGTCTCATGTTTACCCCAATGAGCTTATAAAAGCGGGTAAATGTGGGGTGGGGTGTTACAGGGTGGTATCAGAGCGACGTTGCAACATTGGACCTTGGGGTAAATGCAAATTGTTATGCACACATTTTAGTTGTCTATGTGTTTATCATGCATGCATGTTAGCTATTTATTGTTATGGTTAAGATAACCATGTATGAGATGGTATACTTGTGATGTTGTATCATGCTAATATGAATTGGCCTATGTAGATGTAATAACCTCACCAACAGTAAGTTGAGGTAATGGTTTTGATTATGCTTTTATTTAGCTAACAATGGCATATTGCAGGAAATAGAAGGCTAAGAGATGAAGAGCAGGATAGTTGAGTACAATTCATATGACTCCTCGTACAGGAAGGAAAAGACATTGGTGGGCTAGGAGAGATTAGTTGAGTAGTAGCGAGAAGGATATTCTCTTGGTTTAGCAGATACATTGAGAAATTTGAAGGCAAATATCGTAAGTTGCAAGGTAGACAATGAGCAGTTGATTGAAGCTCAGGAAAGGCTTGTAAGAGCTTAAGAAAAGAAAGCTGATGTTAAAGCAATTATCCTTAATATCCTTTTAGATTTGTAGAAGTAGGGACAATTGGGGATCGGTCATGGGGATATAAAAGAAGAAAATACTAATGGTGTGGGTGGAATCAAGTCTCATAAAGAGTGGAAGATGGACATATATGATACATTAAAGGGTGGCCGATCCTTGGACATACCTGAGAGGAAGGCCAACACTCATGGATTTTATTCTAGCTCTGCTTCCAAGGGAAATCATCGCCATCACCACCAACATCCTTATAGGATAAGTAAGAAGGGATACTTGTGAGAAGAATTCAAGAAAACCAAGCCTCCTACTTTCGATGGGAAAATGAAGAAATCAGAAGATGCAAAAGAATGGCTACTTGGGATGTGGAAATTATTCAAATTGCATGATAACTCAGAGAACATGAAAGCCAACATAACTACATTCAGTCTCAAGGGAAAAACATATATCTAGTGGTAAAATGTTAAGCATGTCAGAGGCATGAGGGAGGAGGAGCTGATTTGGGGTGAGTTTGAGAGACTCTTTAGAAAGAAGTACTCATCTAAGAAATATTATGATGGAAAGGCCAAGGAATTCTATGCGTTGGAGATGGGTTCCATGACAAATGAAGAATATAAAACCAATTTTTGGAGTTGTTGAGATATGTACCATATCTCAAGGATGAGAAATCAAATAACTAAAGGTTCATTAACAGATTTCCATTAGCATTCAAAGACCAGATTGAGTTTGATGAGTCGTAACCATTGGAGGAAGCCATCAAAAAGTTGAAGCATTGTTACAAGTAGTCAAAGTGCAAGCCTGAGGTCAAGCATGACTATAAGGGTAAAGAGAATACTAAAGGAAAATGGCCTAAGAAGCGAGGAATATCTTAGGATGTAAGTGATAAGGAAAATGTGGCACCTTATAAGAAGTTTAATGTAACTGAGAGAGGTCACAGGTCTTATCCTAAGGAGAAGCAAAACAAAGACGATGGAAAAAAACCTTTGAGGTGTTAGACTTGTGGTGGAGAACATTATACGAGAGATTGGCCATCATACCAAGGTGGCATGCCTCAGTTATACAGTGCTTAGGAGGCACAAATAGTTGGGGATGTAGGTAAGAGCATTCCCTAGATTTTTGCAATAGTGGATAATAGGTAGGCAGATCATCAGGCATCCATTATCGAGATGGAAGTGTCGTGCGCATATAGAATCTTGGTTAGTGAAGTTGGCTAGAGGGACCAAGAGAAGAGTTCATCATTGGACGAAGTCTTGTGCATTTCATCTTAATGGTATGCCTACATCAACACATATAAATGTGCTTCCTTTGGATGCATATAACTTGTTTTCGGCATGGATTGACTTTTTATTCATAGGACCAAGGTAGACTGCTATGATAAGGCCATTGAATGCCTGGATGATGAAGGAGAAAAGAGAGCCTTGCAGTGAAAGAAGAAGCATATATCAGTGAGAATGGTTACAACTATGCAAGCTAAGCGCAACCGTAGGAAAGGATGTGTATTTTATGTAGTTCATGTATCCAGTGACAAAGGGAAGGCAGATGAGGATGATGAAGTCCTGAGGAAGTATCTTGTCTTACAACAGTTTCAAGATGTATTTCATGTAGAGATTCCAAAGTTGTCGCCTCATAGGGAGGTGGATTTCTCTATTAAGTTGGTACAAAGAGTAGCACCAACATGTAAGGAACCTTACATCATGAGTACGTCCGAGTTAGTGGAACTAAAGCTGCAACTTAAATAAATGCTTGATAAGGAATACATAAGGCCAAATGTGTCTCCTTGGGGAGCACCATTGTTGTTTTTAAAGAATAAGGACGATACTATCATATTGTGCATTGATTACAGGCATTTGAACAAATTGACTATTAAGAACATGTATCCATTGCCTCAGATTAATGATTTGTTTGAACAACTGAAGAGAGCTGCAGTATTCTTGAAGATTGATATGATATCACAATATCATTAGGTGCACTTCAAAGAAGAAGACATCTAAAAGACTACATTTCACACAAGGTATGGGCACTATGAATTTGTGGTGGTTCCTTTTGGTCTCACAAATTCTCCAACCACTTTCATGTGTTTGATGGACAATGTGTTATGCCCTTATTTGGATAAGTTTGTGATAGTCTTTGTTGATGATATATTGGTATATTCAAGTAATGAGGAGGAGCATGCAAATCACTCGACAACAATATTGAGATTGTTGAGAGAGCATAAGTTGTATGCCAATATCAACAAGTGGAGTTTCTTTCAGTCTCAGATTCACTACTTGGGACATGTTGTTTCCATGGAGGGGATAATAGTGGATCCAGAAAAGATTAGAGCTATCATGGAGTGGCCAACTCCAAGGAATGTGGATGAAGTCAGATCATTCGTGGGACTATCAGGCTATTACAAGTGGTTCATCAAGAACTTTTCGAATATTGGCTATCCTATCACATGTTTCCAGAGAAAAGGAAAGAAGTTTTAACAAACTAAGGAATGTGCAACCAACTTTGATTAGTTGAAGAAATTGCTTACCAATGTTGCAGTTTTGAAGATTTCATATCCTGACAAGGAGTTTATGGTTTGTACAGATGCTTGCAAGGGAGGACCTACTGGGGTCTTGATGCAGGAAGGATAGGTTGTTTTCTATGAATCACAAAATCCTAATGAACATGAGTAGAATTATGTGACTCATGATCTTGAATTGGCAGCTATAATTGATGCATTGAAGATGTGGAGACATTATCTTCTTGGAAGGAGGTTTGTCTTGATGAGTGATCACAGTGGACTAAAGTACTTGTTTGACTAGCCTAATTTGAATGTTAGGAAAGCTAGATGGTTTGCTACTCTTAGTGAGTTTGATTTTGAGATCAAGTACATCAAAGGAAATGAGAACAGGGTTGCAAATGGTCTTAGTAGGAGAGTACATGTGAATTATATTTTTGTTGTGAGCTCTTATGGGAAACATTGACAGGAGTAGATCTTACATGGAGGGCAACATGATGAGAGGTACCACCAACTGAAGCATATATTTCAGTAGCAGGGTGAGGGTGATAGGGATGAGTATCACCTCACAGCGAATGGCTTGGTCATATCCAAGGGCAGGATCTATGTGCTAGATATAAGCAAGTTGAAGAATATAATACCTAAGGATCCCTGGACCAGACTGATATTGCAGTAAAGCCAAATTTTATCCTATTCCATTTCACTTCCCTATGTTTTTTTTTTTAAATTTGTTTTGTTGATAATTGTCATGCATCCAAAATTTTTAAAGAACTTTGAAACGACAATCTTATAATACCCATGGGTTCTCTCTATTTGGAATATTTTTGGGATAACTCCATATAAGGCCATAACACACTCACTTCTTGTCTTTTCTTTCAGTTTTGGGGAATATTATGGTGGTTACAAATTATTTTTGGGCCATTGTTATTTTATTGTTAAACTAGGGAATCTATGTATGTTGTCTATGGACAATGCACTCTCCATTGATCGAAGTACCAAAATCGAAAAAACAAAATGTTACTAGGTCATTGGTGGATGATTGTCATAATGGAGAGGTGGAGATTACCCATCTCTTACCTAATGATCTCCTCTACTTCCACTACACCTAAGGGCATTATTAGTTGGTCAAGAAAGCACCCCAACCATTTACCCCCATGCATGTACCTCTACCCCTTTGAGTGAACCCATGATTCTAGAATGTGAGTTATACTTTGTTTTGTGGCCACCTACCTCTTCATTGAGGAATAGTATCAATGCTAATATCTATACTCGAGTTTCATTGAAAGAATAATGCCCTAGTTTATTGATGTGGGTAATGGAAATTCCATCTCACTTATTGGCTTGAGTTAGATTCATTGTTTCATATGCAAGCTATAAGTTGTTGAGGTCTCGAGTTGATAAATTTTATTTAGTGTAGCTCATAATGCCATCAAAATCATTTAATTACTCTAAATTCTATAGTGTTGAATTTATGAATTTTATTTGTGCTCATGTAACACCCTCCTCCCACATTTACCCAAGTTAATTGATCCGTTGGGGTAAACATGTGATGAGAGGCTACTATGATGTGATTCAACTCCCCATGTATACTTAAGGAAGTGGAACCGACAAACCAAAACAAAAATTGACCTTCCACACGTGCTACAGAACTTTTAGGAGCCAACCAACCTTTCTAGGTGACCAACCCCTGAGGCAACTTGACATTTCACTGACCCGGGCCCTCAACTTCTCCCACGACAAGCCATGCATGTGACTGAGGCCTTCAAGTTTCTCCCAGAACAAGGCATTCCAACAACCGTGGACTTTTTCAGCTAGTTCTGAGCCAACGACCCCATATTATGTGCCACTTTTTTAGGGCCAGGACTCAGGCCACTACCCAGAACTTCATGAAACTTTTAGAAATGATAAATAACAATGGAATAAGGCTAATAATGCAATCATTGACACAAGTACTTGACCTGACCCCTACTAGCCATGACAAATATTTCATCAAACATGTCACAAATATGTAATCTACAGGTCATAATAACATATCTGAGCATGGGGGTCTCATACTGATCATGAGCATATCTGAGCATGAAGAGACAACAATATGCATGCAAGGGAAAGTGAAGGAAATTGAAGAAAAAGAAAAGGAAAAGGAAACAAAAGGAGGGGGAGAACATTTTATGCATCTCTTAGTCATTCTTGGTTACTCTGTTAGCTACTCTTAGCCACTCTTGGTTACACTCTAGGTTACAATGGGACATTTTAGCATTCACTTGGAGAAGGAGGTATTTTCACTTAGACTTGTAGAAAGAGAGCACTTGGACACAAGCAAGTAAGAAATCAATGGAATTCATAGGTAGTGAAGAAGAAAGTTGGAAAAGAAGCTACAACAGGAGGGCATTGCAGGTAACAAGTTTCATGTGTGATTTTCCTTGCTAATATTTGAATGCATGGTACATACATTTGTTTTATTGGTGATTTTGTTATCATTGGCATGGGATTTTCCTGGATTGTTGGTGGTTTCAACCTTGCCTTTCCATTTATTGGATAGTCATGATGTAGTGGGTTTCTTGTTTTGGTTAGGCTTTGGGTGGCTGGTAGATTTCCGATCCTAGTTGAGGTGGTCTAAGGAAAATTCCCAAGGGTTAAGGGTGGAGATGGTGTTTCTCCTAGAACTCTTGGCAGGTGGGTGGAGACACGAAAATTCCACTGGGTAGGGTGAAGAAATTCTGAGGCATCCAAGCTTGTTTTTGTGTTAGTGATTTTTGGACTAGTTTAGGTGAAATCACTGTGGTTGAGGGTAGAGGTGGTTTAACCTCCAGATTCCCTGGTTGGTTGTTTTGGTTTATCCCTTGTGACCACACATTAATGCTTGTCATATGGCACATGGGTGATTGGTCGAAAGAAAGGTTTGATTCAACCAAATCTATGGTTGAATGATACTTGGAAGTTACTGAATTGGTTGGCTTTATGCATATGTTATTATGTGTTGTTTACTATTGAGATCAATGAGCACATGTATAGATCATTGTGTTGATTTTATGACCTTTTTGTCATGGATTCATTTTGGTTAAATGTTGGTTATAAGTATGGTACATTCTGTTGTATGATGTGCTCTTAGTATGGATCTTGCTCATGGCTTGATAAGTTATTTATTGGTTATATGAATTTATGAGCTAACTAGTGTTAACGCAACTAGCTTGAGAGGGCAGTGAGCCTTCTTGATGATTCTTTGATGAAGCCAAGGAAATAGTGAACATATATGCATTCATGACTTGTAGTTACTATGTTTACCACGTGCTTGCCTAAATGTTTATCATGTGTTAGACAAGTTTGGGCAAGATCTAATCCTAAGTTCAAATTATACAAACTTGTGATTATCATAGACTGGATTCCAGAAAGTTCTGGGTAGCTAGTCTATAGCTAGCCTTGAAAATACAGAATAGGGCTTTTGGCTGCAGTCACTTAACTGAAAATTTTTGGTTGTTGCTTCATGGAGGAAGGCTTGTGCGTGCGGCTGGAGCCCTCTAGCCACATGCATAGATTGGCATGCGTGCAACTGGGACCCTTTGGTCGCATGCATAGATTGTCATGCATGCAGTTGGGTTGTAAAGTTAGGCAAAAGATAGTTCTAACTTAGGGTGAGATCATCAATGCAGGTTGTCTAACATTTGTGTGATCTGGTGTCCTTGGGAGGCTGCAATAAGTTTTAGGATGGTAGACCCCACTTCCATAATTGGAGCTTGGATGTTGGGTCATACATAGTAAATCTCATCTCATGTTTACCCTAATGAGCTTGTAAAAGCGAGTAAATGAAGGGTGGGGTGTTACAGGTTTGAGCAGTGCTAAGAGCAGAGTTCAAATTTACTATTTCAGATGAACGAGGAGGTGGGTTGGTGGTCCGACTTCAAGGCTCACCATCCCTAATGTGAGGCATGCATCCCAAGGCATGCCTTGGGATTCGCCTCATCAATCCATTTTCCTATCCACGGTATTAGCGTCAATCCTTGACTCTATTCAAATTAAATGTGCATCTTATGATATAAGCCAAGGTGAACTATATGCCAACAACAATTTGTATCATATAACCCAAACTATCGTTTTGTCCCACCAATAGAGCATGCTAATGATATGCCAATGTTAATAATGTGCAACAAAACAATATATAAACATATTAAAAGTATTCCATTGATGTTGAAGCTAGAAATCTGGAAAGGTGAACAATAAAACATTTTGATTGCCACCTTTTATAACATATGCCATAAAAAATGAAATGAAATTTGTCTTGTGAAACCAAGATTTGTTGTGTGCCACTCTTAAGGAATATGTTACTTGTGTCATTTTGAAACATGACAGAGATTGCCAAAAATAATTGCTTCTCACTTAATTACTATAGTCTTTGTTCAAAGGAGGCAAACAAAGAGATAAGTATATAAATC
The DNA here is from genome assembly GCA_000404065.3 of Pinus taeda. Taxonomy (NCBI): domain Eukaryota; kingdom Viridiplantae; phylum Streptophyta; class Pinopsida; order Pinales; family Pinaceae; genus Pinus; species Pinus taeda. The sequence continues at coordinate 95,161 of APFE030557292.1, read as the reverse complement.
AACCTGATTTCTTACCAATAATTGCTTTCTTATTTCGATTCTGTCATGGATGTCATAAATAATAGCACATGAAAATAACTAAATTGATGATCCATCTATGTCTAACATGTAATTTTAACAAAAATGATAGCTAATACCTCCTTATTACCTATGGGGACTCCACCTACTTAATGTTTTTCAGTATATCAAATTTCCCCTAAGAGAGTTATATTGCAATGGTTTGCATGGTTTTTTAGTAGGGGTGAGTCATTTATGAGCCAACAAGTTCAAGTACCATTGTATTCAAGATGGAAGCGAAGTTCGACATAGACCATACCAAGGTGAGATCAATGAGTTTAAATTAAATCACTAGTTGTAACAATTAGAAGTTTATTTTAGTGGTCACCATATAGATGAGTAGTAGAATATGTCATTTTCTCAATTGAAGTTAGGGAGCCAAGCTATAACCTAGTGGTAAAACCATACAAAAAAACTTAGGTTGGAGGGAGATCCACTAGTAACTAAGTGGGAGAACTTAAAAACACTCATCAAGTCCCAATTCTACCCTATTAGGTATATAGAGGACTAGTTGATCTAACTGCATTACTTCAGGCGGAGGCAAGGGAAAAGTGTACAAGAGTACACCACTAAGCTCAATAATATGGACATCATGTTGGGTATCTCTCATAAGAACCCAAATGCACTTCTCCATTATTTGGGGGGCCTGCACAACTATCTATGGAAACAAGTGATGTTGTTCAAGCCAAGAACAATGGACAAGGCTTGTGCACATGTGCAATTTTCGGAAGGCATAGTAAAAAAGAAAGGGAAATCAATTGGTTCAAAATAGAAAGAGCACTAGTAATGTTCCATGTGAAGAAGAAATGGAAAGGGGAAAGGATAAGAAGATAAAAACCACTACACATCAATGCAAGGATTCGATCAATTATTGCAATCACTACAGCATTGATGGTCACATTGAGGGAAGTATTGGAAATTGCATCGAGGGCCGAACCAAAAGAACTAGAAGAAGGATTGGGAGGAAAATAATCTTTTAGCGACATAATCAAGCATTCAAGTGGAAAATAGCTTTGATGTGGACTAGAATATTGTCTACACATCAGTGAAGACAGAATAAATTTTGAGTACTCGTCATCACCAAGAAGAGAAGGAGATGATTAAACTCTTCCATATTATGATTTAGGTAAAGAAGACCAAGATAGATCCCTTGTTTGGCTTAGTCTCCTAGGCTCATCTCATAACATTGGATCTAGTCAACAAACTTGGATTAGAGGTTTGCAATCATGCAATCCCATATCCATTGGGATGGGTAAATAAGGATGCATAAATCAAGATAATAAAACAATATAGAATAACATTTGCTATTAGTGTTGATTATATTTATGAAGTAGAATTGGATGCAATACAACTTCTTGTATGTGCAGCCATATTTTAGAGTCCCTACTTGTAAATATAGGATGAAATCTTCATGTGGATATCCAACCAATACAACCTCATAAAATATGGTAAATCACTCATCATCAACACGATCAAAGGAAAGTTCAATATTTCACCAGTAAGTGCCAACCAAGGTAAGAAGCTGATTAGTTTTATTAAAAAGTATGTTTTATTTTTCTTAACAGAAAATCAATTTGGTGAGGAGCCAATAACCGCTAATGTATCCTTGGAAGTGTGTAGTAAAGAACAAAAATAATAAATGAAAGGGTTTCTACAAGCATACATGGGAGTAGTCTTGTAGCCTAAAGGGTTACCACACAAGAGGGTAGTGGAGCACAAAATTTGGTTATTTCCAAACTCTCCATTGCCAAATATGGAGTTGTATTAACAATCTATTCACAAGGTAAGAGAAATGAAGAAGAAGTTGCAACAATTACTAGAATGACGTTTTATTTGGCCAAGTAGCTGATGTTGTGGGTCAACTATCATAATTATGCTAAAGAAGGATGGGAATTTGAATTCATTACAAAGCATTAAACAATATTATGCTAAAAATATGTGCATCTTTTACAAAAGATTGATTATTTGTTAGATTAGTTACAACATATGAAATACTTCACCAAGTTGGATTTAAAATCAGGGTATCTACAAGTTCTCATCAAATAAGAAGAAATCTAGAAGATTACCTTCAAAACCAAACAAGGTCTGTATGAATGGTTAGTCAGGTCATTTGGTCTATGTAATGTACCAACTATGTTTATGAGACTAGTGAATGATGTAGGCCATTTGGTCTATGTAATGTACCAACTATGTTTATGAGACTAGTGAATGATGTAGTGAGCCCTTATCTAAATTCATTTCTTACTATTTTTTTAAATGATATATTACTTTACAATACTACCAAGGAGAAGCACATCTCACCACTTGATTTAAGGGCTAGTTACTTTGAATAAGCACCAACCACTGAAAAATATTAAGAAATGTGAGTTTGCAAAACAATTTTTTTTTTGTGTATTTAGACTATGTGATTGGTGGAGGGGAGCTTAAGATATATCTTATGAAGTTGGAGGCCATCATGAAGTTGTTGGTGCCTATAAATCCCTGAGATTAGGTGTTTTTTTAGGGAAGCATAATACTTAAGGAAATTCATAACTTCCTTTTTTTTTGTAAGTTGTCTTTGTATTACAATAGGAAATATTTACAATGGTATAGAAAAATTACCTTATTTGGCCTGCCATCTTGGAAATCATATTAGAGGCATTAAAGTAGAGAGTTAATAACTTGCAAAATTAGAGGAGTGTTTATGAAAAACAAAGATCAAAACCATTTGGTGCCCCACCTCAGGGGAGACCAGCAATAAGAGACACACATTGATAATTGAGTTATTCGAAGGTCTTTTCTTCCTTTTTTATTGCGAACATCAATTATCCCTAAGAAGTTATCGAGAGCAGATGACATGGAGATAATGGCTACATTTCCTTGTTGCATTTCCATTTCTGGAGGGTTTGTAATAATGATTGCTTCCTTATCACTATACAAGTGATTTTATTTATGAATATGCTTATGTGGACTCGTATACGAAGCCAATATCATGATTGTATATCTTTCTTCTCCATCTGAGGAATTTGGATGAGAGTAGGGAGATGGTGAAGGAGGAGGAGGGATGGAAAAGTCTATGGGATGAGTTGGCATTGTGGGGAGCTAAGCTGAGACTGAAGGACTAGATTTGGCTATAGCTTTTTTTGTTGTTGCATGTTATCTTGCTTGTGAGTTGAGGAATTATTATATCCTTTTAGGTATTTCCATCCTCTATTCTTCTGCTTGACATCAAGGGGATTCCAATGCCCTTGAGAAGAAGTGAAAGCATTCTAGAGATGACTTGGTTGTTGATGGGACCTACAATATAGAATTATGTTTTTCTAATCGACCGAATATGAAGAGGTTATGCCATTCCAATTGATAAGGATCCTATAAAGTATCCATTTGCTAAGATCTATTTGGACATATATGTGTGCAAAGGTTATAATACCCCTCTCGATCTTGTTTATATTTATCTTAGCAAAATGGCCTAGAAAGTTTCTCACATAAGTTAAGATATCCTGTTACACGTCATTTTGTTGCATTAGGAAAATGACCATCGGTTTGGATTTATTGCTATCCACATATGTGTTCCAGAGCATTATCCTGCATAGTTTGAAACTAAATTATCCCAAAGAAAGTGTAATTTCTAGATCCTATGGTAGAAAAACCTGATTTTGGCTATGTTTGCAGTGACCTAGCTGATTCCTACACATATGCAGGGAAGACCATTATTATCTACGCATAAGTATGCATTGTCTTCCACTATGACCTACGAATATGACTTGAAGTACGTAAAAATAAAAAGTAAAGTCTAGAAGCATTGTTGGTAGCAGCTATCCCAACCAACAAGCTTCGAATGAGTGCATATTCGATGCTGATCCCTCCCATCATGGAGTAAATACCCCTCCTTTGTGGACCCTATATCCCACTAATAGTGGATCTCATATCATGGAGAATGGATCCATAACTTCCCATTCTTGGCCTATAAATCCATTACAGGTCTAAGGATTGGGAGTTGATTGCTGGAAGTAGGTTTATGCTGTTGAGATTAGGTTGGAAGGATTTTCTTGCAAGGGAGAGGGTTGGAGATTACGGAAGGGGCTTGCTACATCAAGGCTACATGGTTGTAAGGATTTTCTCTAGTTTTATGAATATAAGCAATTGTCTTTCTCAGTTACATATTCATTGATTTAATTTTTAGGATTCCTTGATCATCTACATGAGTTATGGTTGTATAATTGAAATGTTCACATGTATAATTGGTTAACTAGTTCATTTATCTCTTTTATTATATGATGTATGCTTTGATATCTTGTTTGTCTCTGTCTTTGCATATATCTCTCTGGACATTGCAGAGAAGCTGTTGGGAATGATGAGAGGACATTTAGGGCATCAAAGAGTGAGTGATCAAAAGCTTCGAGGGACTTCATCAACTAGTTCGCTAAACCAGTAAGAGGCCTCCTTCATTTTATTTGCTTTCAAATGTCCAAAACTTAGAGAAAGGTACCAGTTACTGTGTGTTTGTTAGTCGGGTTCTTTGAAGTCTAGGGAGATCACTCTTGTCCGCAAGAGGGATTTGTCCACATAACAAATTTGTGACTCCACTGGGGAATCGTTTCAATCTATGTCTTTTTCCTTGTTTGATATTTTCAACCTGATGAACAAGCCTTATTTGAGTGTCTAGAAAGTTTAAAAATTTTGATTTTGGGTTGGATTTGGTTTATTTATTTTTTTCTTAAATTTCCCCACTGTGTGCACTTTTACTTTAGGCACAGTGCGCATTTTGACGCACTTACCTCGTAGCAACATAGCACGTGCACACTGGTTTACTCTAGAGCCTACACACATGCCTCGAAGTTTTGAAAAAATCACTTGTTTCCTTTTCAAATACATTTTTTTTTTGTTTTTTCTTGTTGTTTTACACCTGTTAGAACCTCTTGTGAGTGTTTGCCAGTTTAATTGAATGCTATTTTGGTTTTTTGCTTGTGATTGGTCTTGTTTTGCAAATTAGGGTTGAGTCTTGTCTCATGAATGGTCGATCTATCAAGAGAGAGGTTTATTGGTCATGTTGAGTTCATTGTCTATCTTTCTTCTATCGATTAATAAGATTTTAAGTCCATATTTCTCTTTTTCAAAAGTTTATTTTGGATGTCAAAGTTAATGATTTACAAGATTATGTTTGGTTTATGAAAATACCTCGTTTGCTAGTTTTGGAATGAAAAATCATTTTTTGTCTGTTTACTGGAAGTGCTCATGAACTAAATTAGTTATTGCAAGCAAAGTTGTAGCATTGAATTAGGGAAAAGTTCATTTTTATTCATCATTGGTTTGTTGTTGCATTGTTTGAAATATTGAGTGCTTGTATGAAAAGAGAGATTTTTTGTTTACTTGTATTATTGGGCAAAGTGAAGATTTGAAATTGTTTTCAATATTCGGGTGATCTGAAATTGATTATTTGCATTTTAGGGAAAATATTATAATGTGGTTTTGATTTTCTATTTATATTTCAGTTTAAAAAGTAAAAAACTCTTTCCCTACCTTGGATATATTTTCATTGAAACAAAAATATCATATCATCATTTTTTATTGCATGAGGAGTGCGTCATCATAATTTCATCAAGTTTCACATCCATTACCTTTGCGTAACAACAACTATTAAAATCAACGCTAATTAAAACCAATTTAGAAAGTTTTATTCTTAGGGATCTTTTCCACCAACAATAGATTAAGTGTAGGGCTTTGGAATAGGGAAGCGAGGAAACTTTCCAAAGCTGTAGACAAACATTAGAATCTTGTGATAGGGAGATAAATCCAATTATTTTAGTTTTGCTCTCGGAAGCTTCCCTTCAAAGGAGTCAAGCACGAGATCATATTATACTTGGTGAAGTGATTGTAACCACTTCATTGGCTATGGTACAATGATTTACACGTATTACAATGGTGCCGGAAGGTACTTGGGGTCACTTGAAAGTAAACCTCCAATTAACCGTGTTGAGGAGCTTTCAAGGGGATTGAGCTTCGTTACTCTACCCTTGCGTGTAGGTCTGATCTACGATTGTCCCCCCAAGTAGAATTGTTGTAGTTGGTAACCTTATTGATCATAATCCTAGGGCTATTACCCGAGGTGACGACGAAGGGAAGGTCTTGCTGTACCTAGAACAAACGTTGACTAGAGTCACTTGGACTTTTTGGAGGGTAATCTTCGCTCGAGATGGCATAAGTGAATTTAGTTGCACCAAATTGTTTCATTAAGAAGGTTTTTAGTGTAACTCATTCCACTCGCTCATATATACAACCAATTTTCACTTTAATTTCTACGATGTTGGATTTCATTACCAACTAGTGATTTCATCGTGAAAAAACTTGTTTGCATGGTTTGAATCCTTAGTTTTTTTAGTGCGTGTTAATTGTTTGTTTTTAATTTTTAAAGACATTAGGATTAGATCATGAATATTGTTTAATTTGTGATAAATTTTAATCCTGGCTGAATCACTAAGACAGTCACATAGAATGCGAGGTCAACCTCCTGAATACACACCATGTTTATTGGAAAAGATCAAAACAGAAAGGTCAAAGTCAACAGGATCAAAAACCTCATATGAACTTGAAACATCAACAATTTTACAATCTGAGACAATAGAAACTAAATTGAATCCAACACAGGAAGTAGAATTAGGCTTAGTTCACTCTAGTCCAAATATTGCCGAAGTAGTTCCCACAGAATCTAACACTAGTAAAGTTTCAAACACTAGACTTACCTAACCAGACGTTGAACATCACGAGTCTAAACTTTCTCAAGCTAAATCACCTTTGTTTGTTTTAGCTCCTACTATTAAGCCACTTTCACCTTGAAGGAAGCTGACAATAACGACTGGATTACCTCTTGGGTTAATTTTGGGCGTGGAATCCCCCCCCAAGGCTGTAGGTTTTAACCCCGTACAGAAATTACCTGCATACTAATTCTAAATCACATGAAAAATAAAAATGCGAGAGCATAACACATAAAACACATATACATAGAGATTTCCCACTGGATCTCAAAACCGAGACTACCAGCTTGATTTTTCATTATATTCCTTTCAATGTTACAATACATATTT
>APFE030557292.1:64300-75424 GCA_000404065.3 Pinus taeda | reverse complement strand
TTCATCTGAGGTGGTTTTCGCCTCTACAGAAGGAGCATCATTAGATCCCTTTCCTTTATTAGGAGCTTTAGATTTACAATCCCTTTTGTAGTGCCCTTCCTTTCCGCATTTCTAGCACACCACTTTTACAGGTTTTCCTGGAGATTTAGATCTCCCTCTAGATTTAGATCTCCCACTCGATGACTTATTTTTGTTTTTGTTATGGGATTGTCCTCATATAGATAAGGCATCACCATTCTAGCTCTCCATATTTTTCTGTCTCATCTCCTCTATCAGCAAGGATGAGACTATTTCATCAAAATGCAAGGCAGTTGTATTTCTACCTATTGCAATAACCAAACTATCCCACGAATCTAGTAGAGAACACAACAAATTGATGCACTTATCTTCATTTGAAATTTTAATATCAAGAGATAATAACTGACTTACCACAGTATTAAATGCGTTCAGATGCTCTGTCATCGAGTCTCCATCTTTCATCCTCAGGTTATACAGCTTTTTCCATAAGAATAGTTTATTCACTAGAGACTTAGATTGGTATAAAGTCCCTAACTTGTCCCACAAAGCCTTCATCGTAGCTTCCCCTGATACATTTAGAAATACTAAATATGAGACATCCCACAAAGCCTTCATCGTAGCTTCCCCTAATATATTCAGCAATACTGAATCTGAGATACACAATCGTATTGTGCTATTTGCCTTCCGATCCAACTTCTTCCATTCTTCATCGGACACTCCCGTTGGTTTAGTACCCAGATCTACCGCAATCCAATGATATTTATCTACCAACAAATCCTCCATCTTGAGTTTCCACAACTCAAAACTCTGACCATTAAATTTCTCTATCTCTATCTTTCCACTGCTCACCATCTTCTTTCACCACCAGAATCGATCTCGCAGATCTCCCATTAAACAGGGTCTACCACAGGCCCGAGCGAAACCCCTCAGCAACAAAGGCATCCCCTTGAAGCCAAACTACTCTGATACCAAATGTAGGTTTTAACCCCGTATAGAAATTACCTTCATACGAATTCTAAAACACAGAAAATAAACAATGCGAGAGCATAACACATAAAACACATATACACAGAGATTTTCCCCTGGATCCCAAAACCGGGACTACCAACTTTATTTTTCATTATGTTCCTTTCAATGTTACAATACATATTTATACACGCTGAAGCATCCAATACCATGGACCGAAAACCATCGCGTCCAAAACCATGTGCGAAAATCATGCACAAAAACATAGGTGGGTCCGCCCAACCGGACCCCATATAGGGGGGTTACCTACACCCCTCAAACCCTTGTGACCCCCTCGCTACAAAATCGACGCAACGAAGGGGGGGCTCTGCCCCCCCTCTAACTCCCCGGTTAACTACATGGGCTAGTCGTGGAAAGAATATAACACAACCCAACATGATCAATTTGATAAGCCAGAGGATTCTGCACACACCACCCCCACCCACACCACTGCTAGTTTCATTGTCTTCACCCCAATCTTCGCCCATACCACCTTTGCCACCACTGCGAGTTAATATGGAAAGCACGATAAAGTTGCCAGTGTTTAAGGGAGTATGAAATGAAGATCTAGACTAGTTTTGGTTCATGATAAAAGTTGTATGGGAAGCATAAGGAGTCATGGATGCAAATATAAAGAAAGCAACATTGGTCAATGCTATGCATGATCGCGTGCTGACCTGGTCATTAGGCATTCCAATGACAATCCGAATACGGGGGTCGCGGATATCCAAGCTGTGCTAAACAAAGAATTTAGTAGGCCGAAGTCAGAGGCGCAGTTGATCATTGGGTTCAAGGAAATCACAATGCTACTAGGCGAGACCCCTTGGGAGCTGGATCAGAGATTGAAGTGCACAATTCACAAAGCTAACATGACATTGATGGATGGACAACACCGTGAATGGTTTGCAACATCGTTAACCCCACATCTAAGGAATGCGTTGTCACAACAGAGGCTAACAACCCAAGCCAAGGCCTTGGAAATCGCGATGAGACTACACAAGACCCCGATATAGGATCCCAAGCTGGGAGTCCAGTAGATTTACACGCAGTTGAAAAACTTGTGCCTTGAGATGCAGAGTCTGAAACAAGACAAGACAGCTCGCCTAGAAGTGTGCAACGAGGTATGGTGCGTAAAGTGCAAGGGTCAAGGACATGTTAAGGACCACCGGCCAATGTTCGCGAATTACCTTGTAGGAGGAGGACCAATGCCATTGAGACTGGAGGCACAAGCAGGATCTAGTGCAATGCCTACGTTGTGTTGCACGATTTGTCAAATAGGAGGAAAGCATGCTACAGATAACTGCCATTTGTTGCAAAAGTACACGCAGAATTCACAACAATTGTTATGTAATTTCTGTATATTAGTGGGACATGATGAGCGCACTTGTAGAAGTTATGAGCTGATGATGGATCAGACTCCTACCTACAGAGTTTAGGCTGAAATGCGGCCCCTTAACTAGAATGCAGGGATGGCGCAAACCGAATTTCAGGGGCACGGACGAGGCCGAGGTGGAGGAGGACCTGGAAGAGGTCGCAGACAACTGATATGTTACAATTGCAGAGGGCCAGGACATTATGACCGCGATTGTATGAATCCGACGCGTCCATCATGCTTGTATTGTACATTGTTTTATGATGAGATGGAGGATTGTCCCACATTAATAGCGCGATAAAGGAGCGCTGCAACCTCCCTCGACTCAGAACCTGCAAATGATGAGGTATGAGCCACGCGAGGAAGACCCTAATGTGAATATTGTGCTCCAGAGTGGAATTATGACAGGGAATGACAAAGGCAAGTAGCCTGAAGAGAGTACTTGGGTTCACAAGTCTCTCACGAAAGAACCAGAGTTTGATTTGGAGCGCGCTAAGAAAACCTTCATGGAATCCAAGAAGAGCTTCACTGATGCCTCCACTTCAGGAAGCAAAGATAGGCTGGAGCCGGAAATAGACCCATCGATGCTCACGATGTTCTTAGAAACATGCATGAATCTGCTACGCGACAACAAGGCTGTAAAGGGGCTGTAGGAACTCATAAATAGATGCGTTGGGACCGTGCCAGGAGAACCACGCGTAGTTTGGAAGCTCAGAAAGCTCACAACGAGGACAGGAAGGGAGATGAGATTGACCGCGCAGATTGGAGAATATGAGATGGACCAAGTGATTTTGGACCTAGGATCAGATGCGAACGTTTTGCCGAAGTAGACATGGGAGCGCATAGGAAGGCCTACACTACAATGGTCTCCTATCCAACTACGAATGGTGAACCAACAAAAGATCCTACCTATGGGAAGATTGCAAGGAATCACAGTGGACATCGAAGGAGAAAGCACTCTAGCAGATTTCGAAGTGATACATATTGTTGATGACAACAATCCCTACCTTGTGCTTTTAGGAATAGATTGGGCCACTGACATGAATGGGGTGATAAATTTGAAGAAGTGCATGATGATTTTTGAGAAAAAGTCTCTGCGCGTAGTTGTACCTTTGGACCCTGTAGAAGGATCTCACTACACGTAGCCAATGCGCGAGTACGACAACGATGACAACTTGGGATACATCTACAAGATAACTGCGCGAGAGCAAGACTGGGTAAATCCAATTGGGGATGGACGAATCTCATGGGAGCACAAAATCTCTTGCACCTCAGATTCTGACGAAGAGATAGAGTGATGGCAGAACCGGTTACACGAGGTAACCACACTCAACTGTAACATGATGACGAGATCAATGCGCTGTGTATCAACGAAGCTAAGGGATCTACCTAAGTATGATGGGTTAAGTGAGGTAGATGACTTCCTGAACAGATTTGAAAGAGATGTGCAGGAACAGAAACGTTCTGAAGCTTTGAATGGGTACTGCGCGCTACACCTGCGAGGTGGTGGGGTATGCACCAAGGAAGCTTTGGGGACTGGAGTGAATGCAGGAGGATGATGCGTATATAGTTTCAGAAGCCTCAGATGCAACTGAAAGACAAGTATGACAGACAGGATGATCTACGTGTGCACCTCGCCAAGTGGACAAATGTCTATGGGGAAGAGCCACAACCTGAGTGTGTACACCTGTTCTATCATACCCTAGATATTATACCCATGAACTGGTATATAGAGACGGAGCTTTGCCATGGAACGAGTGAATGGGATATCTTGTGCGAGGGGTCCCTGTTAACCTTCACATTTGAGGATCGTTGGTGGGATACTGTTGATGATGCACTACAAGCATTAAAAGTAGCTATCTTTAAAATACTCCAGGAGCCAATAGAATTGATTCAACTTGAATGGGCAACTCAGCTGAGCTGCGCGCTGGAGTGTTATAACGTAAAAACTGAAGAAGACGACGAGGATCCGCGAAAGTTAACATTCTAGAAACTGAAGGCTATCGCGAGGTTCAAGGGCCACTGGTCGAAGACCCTGATATAACTGCGTAGGTAAAAAAAAAGAAGGTAAGCATTCATATGAAAGCCGAACCTAAGCATGCAACACTCATCGACGATTGGGATGACATGGCGATGGATAAAGTCGCCGAGTTACTCCGCGAGTACCAGGACCTATTCCCCACCAAGATCATAGACTTAAAAAGGAATCATCAGAGATTTAGGAATGATGCGAATTACAATAAAACCCGACGTGAAGCCGGTTAAGCAAAGGCCCTACCGCTTGAATCAGAAGTACAAGGAGAAGGTCTGCATAGAACTAGACAAGATGCTTGCAGCTGGGATCATTGAGCCGGTAGAAGAATCTGATTGGGTAAGCCCTATGGTAGTACCTTAAAAAAAGTAGAAGGGCGAAATAAGAATATGTGTGTACCTCAAAAAATTGAATGACGCATGTGTGCATGACCCATTCCCAACTTTGTTCACAGATGAAGTATTGGAAAATGTCGGCGGGCAAGAAGCTTATTCTTTTACTGATGGGTTCCCAGGGTACCACCAGATCAAAATTGCGCTGGAAGATAGGAGCAAGGTCACCTTTGCAACTGAGTGGGATGCTTTCAATACATTGTTATGCCATTTGGGTTAAAGAACGCACCGACCATCTTTTCACGCATAGTTGTGGCAACGTTCAAAGAATATATCCACAAGTTCCTGGAAGTTTATCTGTATGATTGAACTGTATTTGGATTAGTTAAGCACCATGTAATGAGCTTATGCTTGATGATGGATACCTGCCAACGACACCAAATCGCGCTAAACCTCAAGAAGTGCACATTCCTCGTTCCCTTTGGGAACCTGTTGGGACATGTGGTTTGCAAACAAGGACTGATGGTAGACCCTGCGAAGATTACAATGATTCTGAATTTGGAAGCACTCGAAGTGTCAAAAAACTGCGCGCTACCCTGGGACATATGGGGTATTACAGAAAGTTCATCAAATGCTATGCCCAGATAATCGCACCAATGAAGAATATGTTGAAAAAGGATGTCACGTACTGCTAGAATGATGATTGCATGAAGAGCCTGGATGTACTAAAAGAGAAATTGGCCTCTACACCGATCCTAGTCTTCCCAAAATGGGATGTGGAGTTTCATGTCCATGTTGACGCGTCGTGTATAGCGTTGGGAGCGGTACTAACACAGGAGGGCGGAGAGGGCTTAGATCACCCTATCCCATTCGCGAGTCGCAGGTTGTCTAAAGCAGAAAAGAACTATTCTACAACTGAACGAGAGGGATTACCTATGGTGTATGTGCTCCAAAAATAGAGGCACTATTTGCTAGGGGGACAATTCAAGAAGTATACAGACCATTCCACACTGAAATATTTGGTTAATAAGCTTGTGTTGGGGCAGCGCATATGCAAGTGGCTCTTATTGTTCGAAGAATATGATTTTGAGCTTGTTGTGAAGCCTGGACGCCTGAACGCGGGACTAGATCACTTGTCACGCATTGAGACAAGAGAGGAACCTACTAGTTTGGAGGACAAATTACCTGACGCACATCTCTTTGCGGTACACATAGAGGATGAACACTTTGAAGATATAATCCAATTTTTAACAATGGGAACTGCACTGAAAGAATACTTCATCCAATAGAAGAAGGAATTGGTGGTGCGTGTGGTAGATTTTTCTGTCATCGTGGGGCACTTATATAAGATGGCAATGACGAGATACTGCGAAGGTATGTACCTGAATTCAAATGAAGTCAGATCCTTACGGAAGCACATGGGGGCGCTGTAGGAGGACTCTATGCAGGACGAGTGATCTCGCAAAATATTCTCTGCGCAGGGTTGTGGTGGCCAACCCTTCATCAGGATTCAAAAGCACACTATAAGGCATGTGATATATGTCAAAGAATAGGTAAACCATCTCGGAGGGACGAGATGCCTTTGAATCTGCAAATGACGCTACAGCCCTTTGAAAAGCGGGCAATCGACTTTGTAGGACCTATCAAACATCAAGGAAAGACGGGCACGAGATACATTATCACCGTGATAGAATACTTGACTCATTGGGCCTAGGCGCAGTCAGTAAAGGATTGCACGGTCGCCACAGCTGTAGAGTTTCTGTTTAAACACGTATTGACTCAATTTGGATGTCCGAAGATCTTGATGAGCGATCGCGGTACACATTTCCTAAACAAAATAATCAGCGCACTAACAGAAGAGTTTCAGGTGTATCATCAGAAAATCACACCATATCACCCCAAATCCAATGGGACAGTAGAAGCATTTAACAAAATACTAGAGACTACACTGACCAAAGTATGCAACACACAACAGAGTGATTGGGACCTGCGCGTACCTGTAGTACTATAGGCTTATAGGACAATGTACAAGAAACTGACGAGACATACACCTTTCTGGTTGGTTTATGGCGTGGAAGCTGTCATGCCAATGCAATGCTCATAGGTATGATACACTGCAAAGCCCTGGAAGAGAGGCTCGCGCAGTTGGAGGAACTCGAAGAGGAACGATTCATGGCTAGCTTTCATCAGCAGGTACAAAAGTAGCGTGAAAAGGCTTGGCACAATCGCCATATTAAGTTGCGCATCTTCAAGTTAAGTGATTTAGTGTTACTGTATGATAATAAGTTTGATAAATTCCCGGCCAAGTTCATAATGCATTGGCTGGGACCATATGTTTTAAGGAGGTCACAAACGGAGGCGCGATGCAGCTAGTAAAGCTAAATGGAGAACCTTTCCCAGGAAAAGTGAATGGCAGTCGATTGAAGCCCTACACAGGGGGCCCGACTATCTGATTAGCCGACAGAAGCATTGTCTTTGTGCTCCAAGTAGCCAGACGAAGGTGCAGGACTATAAACACAAGACATAGGAACAGGTCTAGGGAAGCAGTTTCGACATCGCAGTCTCGGAACAACGGGTATAAGAGATTCAACAGGAAGTTTCTCAGTGCGCTGCTGACCTTGTAGCAGCTCGAGCAGAGTTGGAGGGACTCCACGCAAAGATCTCTGTACCAACAGAGTGGCTCGAGGGCGAGTCATGATGTTTGTGTTAGGGGCCTGTTGGGTGTGGGATCCCCCCAAGGCATGTTTTGGTGCTTAAAGCCCAAGTTTTGACCAAGTCCATTGTAAAGACTCCGTGACTTGTGGACTTAGAGCATGAAGTCATAATAGAGTCATAGGGTTGTCCACCCTTGTTTTTGTAATGTAATATCAGTTTGAAAGATCTACCCATGGTCCGCGGACCATGGGACTGTATAAATAGAGCGAGGCTCTAAGTGTAGAAAAGACAAGCTAAGAAGATAGAAGCATGATAAGTCTAAGGGATTGAGTCGAAGTGTAAGTTGTGTCTTTGGGGCATAGAGTACGAAAAGGATCTGCAGCTAAGTGCGTAGAGGCCTAGTAGTCCGCAATTGAGTGCGCGGACCCCTGCAGTTGAGTGCGCAGGGCAGGTCGAGTTTGTAACCATTGGAAGCATTAATAAAGAGAAGTTATATCATATTTATGTGTATCTTTTCCTGCTTGATGTATTATTGGGTATGAATTACAAGTTTACTATTTATTTTCTACGCGAACTCATATGAATGTGCTGTATAAATAAATATAACATAAGGCATCCATTTACGTGAAGATAACTAACTGGTGTAAGAATATAAGTAAGATCTCGGGTGTGACTCAGGGAAATAGTGCAGAGTGCTGCTCTAGCAGCGCGGAAGCCCCACAGTCCCTGATTAGGGCTGTGCAAAGGCAAGTAGATTAGGGTGCGAAGGACAGGGAAATGCGCGAAGTAACTTGCGCGTAGGGACTAACAGTTGGACTGAATCAACCTCTCATACATCTCAACGGTGTAGAAACCTGGTTCCAGCACCCCCCCATAATACTGCGGGTGAGACCTCAGTCCTCGCTCCGCGGACTGTTGCCGAAAGGGCCAGTAGTACAGGTATTTGTTTGGCTAATTAACTCCGAACCTAGGTCAGGCCCCCACAAGCCAACAATTAATTAGCCTTGAAGACGTTATCAAACAAACAAAGACACCTCATTCACCATTCACCGGTACTGAAAATTTTGACTCAAGGGTTCCTTTCTCTCCTTTCCAACCTGATCCTTGGTATTTTACAACTTTGAGTTTTTTAAGTCAGAATTTGTCACTGCCACACATTCTTTTTTATTCACCAGAAGTAACTATGTCAGAAATTCCTATTGGGAGTGAACCTATTGATTCATCCATGTTTACCAACTCCCTGGAATCACTATTATATGGTGGTCCATCAGTTCCTCCTAGATACAAGTCACTTACTAGAATTTTTTCAGGAGCTGCTTCTTCTCCCCAACCTTCTACCTGGTCATCTGGTTGATCTATGTCTATTGATCAGAGCATGACTTCCATGCCTGAAGCGTTTGCAACATCATATCAACATATTCACATGGTGTATGGTAATTCAAGTAACCCTCAAGTAACCCCAACTCGCGTTTATTACCAGCCTGGGGGGAAGCCACCTTATCCTCCACCTGGAGGACAACCTATTTCTGGGGGTCAATCTTTTATTGGAACCTATGGTCAGATACCTCAACCCGACCTATGTTAACCTATTATAAATCAAACTTTACTTGGTACTCCTTATCTTGGGACAAACAAAATTTGGAATCCTACCTTTAGTCAATAGTATGGTCTAGGTGCTCCACAAGTGCCACTTTATCAACCTGTTAAGCTTACTATACAAGCTATACCTCAGATACCCGTTCTAGGTATTATTGTACCTGTCCAACAACCTATTCAGGGAATTCCTCAAGTAATTGTCCAACAACCTATTCAAGGAATTCCTTAAACACATGCTCAACAACCGATTCAACAACCCGTTCAGAGTTCACCACAAACCCCTATTCAAACAACTGTTTCACAGCTAGATCCAAGTTCTCCTCAACCACCTATTCCAGGAGTATCACAAACAACCATTCTAGTAACCCCTCAAAGATCTATTCCTCATACTACTTAGGCAATCTCGCATGCTTCTTCTTATGAAAATTTTCCTATGGTCCAGTCTATACCAAAAATTCCTATCGGGCAACCCTTTGTCGGAACAGTGTAAACACCTTTTCTAGGTCAAGCTTTCCAAAGCTCGCCTTTTCAAGGTCAATTCATTCAAAGTCAACATGTTCAAAGTAAATTTGTTCAAGGTCAACCTTTGCAAGCGCAACCTATGTAGGGGCAACATTACTTAGGTCAAACAGGTCAATCTCAACCTTTTAAGAGTCAACCATACCCCGCTCATACTTATCAAGTCCCTATTCAACCTCAACCCAGTATGGGTCACCTTGGTTACCCTGGTGGAATTCCAATTCCAACTACTCAGGCTATTCCAGGATATCATGGATATTTTCCTCCAGGGGTTGGTCTTAACCCGCAAGGTTATCAAACTTTACCGCAAGATCCTAGCTGGTAGTTACCCTTTATTACAAAGCTAGATCTCCCAGATTTATCCTGGTTAACTAACGATCCCATTTATTATTATCCCTTTTAGCCAGAGATTCCTACCAAGTTACCAAGTGACATACCTAAATTCGAAGGTAAATTAGGAGAAGATCCATCCAATCATGTGATGACATATCATCTTTGCTGTGTATCGAATTCTTAGATTGATGATTCCATCTATCGACGTATTTTCCAATGAAATTTAACCAGTTCGACAGCTAAACTGTACATAGAGCTACCTCATGCCTCTTTCCATAACTTTAACTCCTTGGAAACAACATTTTTAACCCACTTTTAGCTACCAATCCGTTATTATACTGGTACTGAACTGTTGACTTCTTTAAAACAACCGAAGTCGGTTCACATCTCCGATCATATCCATGAATGGAGACATAGGCGTTGCTTAGTCAAAGTTTTCATTCCAGATCAAATTTTAGTTGAATGGTTTACAAATTATCTTCTTCCCCTTATCACAGAAGATGTTTCCAAGGGAGGTGTAATCACGTAAGAGCAGGTAATTTCTCATGCCCAGTATTTAGACTTAGTCTACACTCAATTTAGCACTTTGTACGAAAAAATACTGAATTTACCTCACTGTTACACAAAAAATTGTCACCATGACTTTCTACAGTTTGTGTGAGTCCATCAACACTCATACATACCTCCTTTGCAAGTCTTAAGCCTCAGCTCTTCATGTCAAACCTTGAAAATGGGAGACAGACCTTAAAAATATCTCAAATCTTGGTTTCACACTTTCTCCTAGTATTGCCTGCGGTTCCGCACCCAATGGTCATGTTTCCTGCGAACTTGACCGCTCTGTCTATTGAGTAATGGGTGCGAACCCCTGTAAAAGTTAAAAAGGCGTGAGTTCATTCTTAAAAACTCATCTTGGGTCACTTCTAGACACTTCTCGAAGGAATATTATGCTGGCAAGTCCGCTCCACCTTGGTTCATCCATTCCATAACTCAAGGAGCTAACTCCATGATATGAGGTGCTTATCCCATTGAAGGAGGAACTTATCCCTTCAATGGTGGACCTGCAACTTCCTCCGTTTGCACTATAAATTCATGCATTGGGCTGGTTGTAGAGGAGGTTGAAAGCTGAAGATTCTTGAGGGTAAATGATGCTGAAAACTAGGCTTCCTTTTTGAGCTTGTGAGAGGAGAGATCACATACCTTTCATGTCATTTGGGAAGTGAGTGAGGCTTGTCAAAGTAGAGGACACTCCTGCTGGACCCTGG
>APFE030557292.1:36589-64007 GCA_000404065.3 Pinus taeda | reverse complement strand
TTTATTTTATGAGCTCCTTGATCTTCATAATGAACATGTTTTGTTATACGCAGGTATGCTTTGATGTGTGCTTGTTTGTGTATGCAGGTTATTAAATGGGAATTGCTTGAAGCTGTTGGAGTAAAACTGCCTCTAAAAAGCATTGGACCGAGGTAGGGTCTGTTACACATCTTAGTATTCATTAATGAATTGAAACATGTTTAGAGAAAAGTAGATTTGCTTGTGCTCTTTGTTGCTAGATATCATTCGATACTAGGAGATCGGTCTTGTCCACAAGAACGATTTATCCGGCCAACACTCACCCTATGGGTGAACCCATTATTACATCTCCTACAAGATCAAGATCTAATTCCCTGATGCATTATAGGTTTTGTTAGCTAAAAGTCTAAGGGAAAAAATAAAAATTCTAAAAATACTCAGACTTTGGCCATACAAGATACACCATCTCAAAACCTTCCTCCAGAAACTATTTCCGAGATCAACATTGTAGAATCATCTACTGGAAAGATGAAATCAACTAGAAATAAAAATAAGGGGAAAGGTAAATTGAAAAAAATGCTACTTCAAAAGAGAAACCTGCTAAATATGAGCCCGCTGATGAAAAATGAAAACCTAGCTTTCCTTTCTTTATTTGCAATGAGGATCACTATACGAAGGAATGCCCACATCGGGCAGAGGTTTCTAAATTCATTAAAGGTTCTCCAACTCTTGCTATTTTGAAGGATCAATTTCCTTCTCAAGATAGAAAAATGGTTTCTCATAACACATCTTCCTATTCCACATCGCAAGATATCCTGATGTTGTCTTCACAAGATGTTCTGGTAGCTACGAGATCCAAAGATTACGGGTCCATGCATCCCGTCGAAAATGGAAATGAGGCTAGTTAGTCTAGTCAACCTCCAATTCATTTCCTCTGTCTCCTTCTAAACCATTATAGATCAAGTAGCCAAATCTTGACACGATGATACCACCTCCTCCCAAAGGTGTGCTTCAAAAATTAGGTTTCAACCTGCATGCTAGAGCTGTGCAAAATTACAACATTGTTGAAGACCTGGCTATGTCTCCTTCCACAATGTCAGCTCTGGAAGTATTGCAAACATGCCCGACACAATGAAAGATTTTATTGTCAACTATAGGAGCTATTAATCTCTAGGATTCTAACTTAATTATCTTTGATCTTGAGAGTCATATGCCAAGCCTCCCTCATCAATCGACAATCCAGATTTTATTTTTTTTTAAAACTAGACGAGTATTTTGTATAGTTGTTGATGAAGGAGCTTCTACGTGCATTATTTCGATTGCTTGTTGGAAATATTTAGGTTCTCCAACCATTAATGAATCACCTACCACTCTGAAAGCCTTTGATGGAAGAGGTTTTCGTCCATATGGGATCTTGAACGATTTGTCCAAAGAGCTAGATAGAAAAACGGTCACAATCGAAGTTGAAGTTGTGGATGCTCAACTAGATTACAACCTTTTACTTGGTCAAAGTTGGACCTATGCTATGTCAGCAATGGTCTCATCAAAGTAGACCAGCTGTCTTACTACACTTCGTACCCTAACTCTGCGAGTAGCATACCTTTTGTCGAAAAAAAGAATTCTCCTTATGAGGATATTGGTGTTGGTTTACTCAAAGACTCATCATTGATGGGAACCTTTGCGATGACTCCTCCGAGTTTTCATTCTAATTTTTCCGAGTTAAACATGATTACATCAAGCACTATGCAATATCCTGATCCATGGATAGTGTCATTAGAGTCTGAGTTATCCTCCTATGGTAGTGAGATGCCTTTGAACCCTTTTAAATTGGCTTATCAAGTAGTACAATCATTTTCTGACCCAACATCTTCAGATATCGATTGAGTGGATATAGTCAATGAAGATTATTCCACCTTCCCTTGGTTAGAACAAGTTTCATTCAGTGATCCTTTCAATCATATGTTTCCAACTGACGGAAGTATCATGGAGGTTATGACTTTGGATGAAATGCCATGGAACGATCATCATCATTATTCATCTTTTCTACCTAGCCCTGAAAAAATTGAGAATGATTTTTCAAATATGTTTTCACTCAAGATAGTAAATAGTCTAGAATCACCCATTTAAGTATTTCAATCTAATGCCAAAAGAAATTTGGGGAATATATCTATGACCATCACCATTGACATCTTAGTTAAAACAAGGATTTTTGAAAATATTCACATAGGTGCCTCGTGCTCAATCAAAGAAATTCTAACATATAAGGCCATATTCAAGAATTATACGACATTTTTGCTTGGTCTTATGAGGAAATTCCAGGAATTGATCCAAGAATTGTAATACATGAAATTAAGACTTACCCAAATGCCAAGCCTTTCAGACAACGATTACGCCCGGTGCATCCGAGAAAATCTGCTACGATTAAAGCTGAGGTCGGGAAACTACTCAAAGCAGGTTTCATCTACCTAATTCCCTTAACTTATCGGGTATCCAATATTATGCCTATTAACAAGAAACATGGAACCATTAGAGTATGTATTGACAATAGGGACATCAATAAGGCTTGTACAAAAGACAATTATCCTACTCCTTATATCGATCAAATCATTGACGAATGTGCCAGAAATGAAATATTCTCATTTATGGATGGATTTTCTGGATACAATCAAATCAACATACTCCCAGTTGATCAACATAAAACCACATTCATTTTCCCATGGGGGACTTTTTCCTATCAAAGCTCCCATTCGGTCTAAAGAATGTTGGTGCAACTTTTCCACGAGCCATGTCTTATGCATTTCATGATATAAAGCATATTGTGCAACCTTATTTGGATGACCTTCCAGCTCATTCAATGAGACGGGAAGACCATCCAATGCATTTGAGAGTAATTTTCATCAAATGTCATCATTACAATATTCACTTGAATCCACATAAGTGTGTTTTTTGTGTGCAATCTGGTTGATTTTTAGGGTTTCTTGTTTCAAAGGAAGGCATTTGTGTCGATCCATTGAAGGTTTATCTTGAATTTTCCTCCTCCTTCCAATCTATGCCAACTCCAAACTTTCTATGTTGATTTATCCAGAACTGTGCGAAATTGAATAAGGGTTTTACTCAACTTTTGAAAAAGGGCATCCCATGTATCTGGGATAAAGTGGCTCAAAATCCTTTGATGCACTTAAACATGCATTGACCGATACACCGTTGTTGCATCCTCCCGATTATCACTGTGATTACTTTTTATACTTAGCAACGTCCGATGCCACCATTGGTATGGTCCTAGTTCAGGAAGATGAGTTGAATGAAGAGAATGTGATATATTAGTTAAGTCGTAATTTGACCAAAACTGAAGCAAAATATGCACATGTGGAGAAATTTATCTTGGAAGCTGTTCAAGCTGTCCAACGTTTTCGTCATTACATTTTATTGCATAAAAATACTATAATTTATGATTGCAACCCCATGGCTTACATTCTTACCAGACAATTTCTGGGGGGGTAAGTATTCCAAATGGATAGTAATACTATAGGAATTTGATTTGGAATTCATTAAATCTAAATCTAAGAAATCATTAGTATTTGCAAAGTTATTTTGTGACTTTCCCTTTACTAAAACTGAAGAGGTGGCAGAAGATTCTCTTCCATATGAATCTATCTTTCTAATTAGTACTTTAGATCCATAGTATGAAGATATAATCATTTATCTCCAGACCTAGACATTTCGGCCAAAATCAAGTCGAAACGATCGTTGCCGAATCCAGTATCAATCTCAACAATACAATATTGTTGACGACACGCTTTATCGTTGTGGTACCGATTATATCTCCCGACAATGTTTAACTCACATAGAAGCTGAAAAGGCATTAAATGACTGCCATTATGGAGCTTGTGGTAGTCATTTTTGACGGTTTTCCATTTCTCAAAAGATATACACGTGGGGTATTTCTGGCCTTCTATGTTTAAAGACTGTATAACTTCAGTTCAAAAATGCCATAATTGTCAAATTTATTATCAAAAAATGCATCTACATCAAACTCCTCTTCACTCAATCATTAATGTCAGTCCTTTCATTAAATGGGGCATTGACTTTCTTACATGTAACCCTCACTCGTTGGGGAGGCATGAGTATATAATCCCTGCGGTAGATTATTTTACATACAAGGATGATGGTGAAACATCATCCATTTTCTTGTTCAATCATGTAATTGCTCGGTTAAGAGTACGACAAGATATTGTCACGAAACATGGTAGCCATTTTCGAAACCATATGATGACCGATCTTACCACCAATATAGGCCTGTGTCATGACAGTTCTACCCCATATTACCCGCAGGAAAATGGCCAAGTGGAAGTCGTTAACAAGGCTTTAACCACCATGATTAAATGGATTAATTAGACTCATATATGAGAATGGAATCTAACACTACATCCAACATTGTGGGCATACCACACTACAACAAAAAATTCAATTGATTTTACTCATTTCCAGTTGTCTACGTCATGGAAGTAGTTCTAGCGGTTGAATGTGAGATATCGTCTTTGAAACTGGAAAGTGAATTATTACTAGCTACTTCTGTTGAAGAGTAACACTTTCTGTACTTAGCACGTCTCGATGAGACTCGTTGTGATGCTGCATTAGCTGGCGAGGCCCAAAAGAAACGAGTTAAAGCACAGTATGATCAAAATTTCAAACCTCGTTCGTATGTAAAGGGTGATTTAGTCTTGGTCTATGATCAAGAGCACGATAAGTTAGATGCTGGTAAATTCGAGCCTATGTGGCATGACCCTTATATTGTTAAACGTGCACTGGAAAAAGGGGCCTATGAACTAGTGGATTATGACGAAATTCCATTTGGAAAGCCTAGAAATGGTTTTTACCTACAGAAATATTATGCTTAGATTGTTTGGTTAAACATTTGTATATTATTGTACCATAATTTACATATCACAACTTTTAGCGGTTTTGCGATTTTCCGTTACTTCTCCTGCTTATCTTGTGTTACATCTGATTTGCAGAAGTCAACATTCCCTCAGACTTACATTGGCTTCACTGATGGCACTAGTCATAATACTCAAAATTTGTTTTCCGCAACATGGGTCATCTATTCAGCCACATACGAGTTAGTTTCTATTCACGGGATATGCCTTAGTTAAACAATGAACAATATTGCAGAATATAGTGCAATGATTGAGTTATTATCTGATTCCATTGCATTTGGCATTCATCGGTTGATCGTTAGGTTAGATTCACAACTCGTGGTATTAAATTTGAATGGTGTTTATTCAATTAGAAGTGCTTCCATGTTAAGTATGTTTTTGCGGGTTCGTCTCTTGGAACAAAAACCTAATTATATTGAGTATCAACATATTCCGAGAAATTTAAACACATTAACAGATGAATTAGCTAATTATGTGTTAAATTGGGACTTGTAAAACATTTGTAAATAAATTAATGCAATATTTATTCACATATTGTATGAGATAACTAGAAATAGAAGTAGTAGGATTTTCACTAGATAAAAGTCTGTAAATAGGTGTGGCTTTTATAAAAAATGTCATGCAATGACATGAGGCCAACTGGCCTTTATTTTCTGAACATGCCAATACATCATAAAAAATAAGAAATGTAGCCCTCAGACTAGTCACTACACATGATGATGATCATGGTAGCATATAATAGCATGTGATACTCATCATAGAAAACGACTAATAGGATTGGGAACTCCTGTAATATGCCTCTAGTAGCAAAGAGGAAAATCATCTACAGTGGCATCTCGAATGTGCAGAGTCAACCTATCAAGGTTGTGCTCTATCTTTGTCAGTGTGTCTGTCACATCTGGGTTTTGTACTATGGGAGCAACTGGCTGCTCACCACGATCGCCATATCTACATAATCCAGCTGGTCTCATTGGGGCCACGTCTGCATGATATTTTCGGATAATTAGTTGGATGCCAAAAATAACAAAAAAAATGAAAATATTAAAATCAACCAAAATGTGAGGTTTTACTTATAGCATCCCACTGCATCCTAGGAGGTAGTGGCATGTTCGGATGTCCTGTGTAATCCATCCCTACATACATAAAGTACTTGATCATGATGATTTGGATTTCCAGCCACTCGAAGAAGTCAAGAGTAAATATGACAGTTGGTTCTTCGCCACCTCCATGGATGCCATAAGTGTACCCCATTTTACCATGCGACGGTCAGGAGGCCCTCCTCTCTCTACAAATACCTGTGGAGCTAGAAGAGGAATCCGCTCCAAAGTAAATGTAACGAAGGCACCATACCCAAAGTTTTTGAGTCTGCTCGTTCTGACCCTAGTTAGTTGCCCCTTCAAGTTGGCAACTACAACCTAAGTCTAGTTATATATGGTACCATGCAAACAACCCACAACACTCAGCATCTGAGCCTTAGTGAGAAAATGTAAAGCTGCACTACCATACAACCGTGCAATAGTAAACCCGATGGCTTTCAAAGGAATCTGAGCTATGGTCTTGATATCAATCCGACCGTATTTGAGAGCAACCCCATCAGTACAATATTGTATCAAATAGGTAGCATTGGTCTCGCCACCGTGCCTATGGCCATACAAGATGATTTCCTCGCCACAGAGTGGAAGTCCACTCAGGAAGTAAATGTCATCAGCATCGACGACAAGTCTATGGTCTCCGACTATGAAACATTCTTCTTGAACATTACACTTTCCTACCATCCATTCAAGCAAGTCTAATTAGGCCGTCATGCTCGGAATGGTGAAAAACTTGTATAATCCATAATTTGTCAGGGTTTGTATAGTTTTTGGGTCATTGAGAGAAACTATGTATTGTTCTTCATGCTCACACTCTCTCCATTCCATGTTTATGGTTCAAAAACCTACAATTAAACATTAAATATCATTAGAATCAAATATGGAGAGATTTAGCAAAATATTTGGTGCATTTTCATTTATTTTTTCTTGCCCTTAGCGCTATGCACAACTGAATTTGATAGATAGTGCACAATTTATTTCCTTGAAACTGCACACATAGCGTTAAAATTAATGTTGGTGTGTGTAGGCCCGATAAAGGGTACCTATAGACATCAATGGTGATTTTTTTTTTAAAAACCCTCCCCAAAAAACCAAAATCCGCGGTGAAAAGCTTAAAAATTGACATGAAAATGAAAATCTCAGATAAACCGTTTATCTGGGGAAAGTGGCTCGTGATTTTGTCCAACAGTTTGCCTGGAATCAACTTCAGAAGTTTCTAGTAAAAAATGACTTCTATCTCTCTCAAAAGAGTAAAAAAGAAAATGGTGAAAACTTTTTACTTTTTTGGACTTTTTATAAGTTTTTAGGGTTAAGTTTCTGGTAAAAAATGACTTCTATCTCTCTCAAAAGGGTAAAAATGAGAATGGTAAAAACTTTTTACCTTTTTGGACATTTTTATAAGTTTTTAGGGCTAATTAAATATTATTTAATGCCTATTAACCTTTTCAGGTCTGATTTATAGATGTTTTCATTTTTATTTTCGAGTAGAGATAATAATTTGGAGTCTAAGTGTGCAGGTTACAGGATAATTATATAAACAAATCATTTTGGTACTGAGTACATTTTATCATTTTTTCAAACTCATTAAAACTTGTGAAAAAGTGAAACCATGGAGTTATATTACGCCCTTTTGAGTCTCCTTAAAAATGAAAAGGTCGCGAAGTAATTGATTGTTCGAACTCATAAAAGCAAGTGAACAATTGTCCTTTCAGTATAAGTTTACCCCTTTAACGAACTGGACCAAACTATTTATGAAAAAGGTATATGTTCACCAATCATGGTTAATAGAGTTCTCTCCTCCACTATTTTATCCTTTTTCGGGCATAAGAGACTTAACTTATGAAAAAAACACTATGGAGTTTATTTACGTTTTTCTTCTGACTCCCTAAAACTGAAAAACACTGAGCTTTACTTTCTCTGGGCTTGTTAAAATTTTATGATAAAAGAGCTGAATGAGTTTTCTTTTCATGTCTTTTAAAACTCTTTAAGCATGAAAACGACATCGAGTTACCTCTTTACTGGACTCGTAAAAATTAAACATTATAGGACTGGTTAAGAGTGATGAGACTGAATCACTCCTTCTTAAGGTTCGTTAAAAATACTTTGGAGGAATCGTCCGAAGGATGATCTTACATGACAAGCATATGTTATCCTCCACAAGCTTGTAAAAAATAAAGAGGTACTAGCCAATAATGGTGGGGGAAGTGAGAAAGAATCTTTGTTTTGCATTTGTAAAAGGCAGTATGTCGCTCTTGAACATGACACTCTGTCACTTTTGTGTCTTGGTTAGGAAATACATTTGTTACTTAGTTGACCATACCTCATTTGAAAGTCTTCAGTTGTTTTGGGTTTTTATTTTTGAGTCAAATTCTACCAAGTCATCATGTGGTGTCTCTGATATGTTCAAGAGAAGTTCAACCTCAGTTAAAATTACATTGCTAGTCTTTGCTTCAATTGCATCTTAATCCTTGAGTTAGTCCTGAATTACTCTAAAATGATCTTCTTCAAAACTTCACATGAATTTCATGTCATAGGCACTCCTGCGATGGATCGCTTCCTATCAACATCAACTCATTATCTAGGGAGTTGATCTAGAAATATTTAGTACTTTAACAACCTTGATTAAAAAACTCAATTAAAAATATATAAGACCACGGTTGATGGGACACGTATTCCAAGCTGAATGTTGGGAAAGACATTCTAGGGGGTGTTCATTTGGTTGTTTATCGCTAAGGAAATTGGCAAAGGAAATGGCTAAGGCTTTGGAAAGGAAAAATGACATTTTTGGCACATTTATTTATGAAAATAATAGAAATTACGAGAAAATGAAGGTGAAAGGTAACAAGTTGCTTGTGAGGATGAAAATGAAGGAAAATAATGGAAATTGAAGAAAATAGAGGCCTCATTCATAAAAAGGATTCTGAGGATCAGTGGGCAAGCTTGATCAGTTCAGTTTTGGAGCTCTCTCAGTATTTTCTCTCCGTCTCACTCTTAAACACTTAGAGTTTTTCTAGGAGCACTTTGGCATTGGAGCAAGAAAGGCAAAGAAGGAAAGAGGAAGCAAATATCAAGCAAGGAAAGGCATTATCAATCAACTACAACAAGATTCATTGTAGGTATCAACTTGCATGTGCATTTTCCTTGCTATATTTGGCATGCATGGTGTTCCATGTGGTTGTTTTCTTTCATGGCATGGGTTTTTCTAGGTGTGACAATATTCTTTAGCCTAGCCTTGCCATTTCCTAATAGCTTTGATGAGATGGGTTCTCAGACTTCGGTTAATGTGGGATGGCCGGATGGATCCAAAGCTGAGTGGGGTGGATCTCTGAAATGAAAAACACATGGCCTAGTGGTCGCTAAGCTAGACTGTGGATCACGGTAAAACCATTGGCCTAGTAACACTTGAACCGGATTGTGGGTTGTGGGAAAGCTGAGATTGTGTGCCTCAGTGGGCCTAAGAATCATTTCCGGTGAATGACGAGATATATGGTAAAGCCAAGAGGTGTATTTCTCTCGGTGGGCCTAGTAGTCCCAAGATGGGATGTATGATAAATCATAGAGAGTTTGTCTCGGTGTAGGGCCTAGCATCCTTGGATCCGACTGTGGATTACAGTAAATCCTGAGAGACTAGGAGGCACTCAAACTCCTCACGGTGTAGGTGGAGAACTCTGGTGGAATCCATGCTTATTTGGTGTTTTTTTTGGTGTGTTTTATGAGTCCCACATTCATGATTGGAATATGGCACAGGGGTGAATGGTTGAAGAGAGATTTAGCTCAACCATTCTATGGTCAGGTGGAACTTGGAAGACCCATCCAAAGTTTGGCATTTGAATCATTAATGAAAGGTTATTTATCCTTGTATTTATATGAGTATTTTGATGGATTATATGTGGTCTATATGGCTGTACTTTCATGAGTATTTCTATTGTTATTATGATGGTTATATGTGTGTTTTATGACAACAACTATGTATGGCTCTCAACATGTTTTTACTTGTAAATGAATGGATAATGTATCTATGAACTAATAGATGAAAATACAACAAATGACATGAGGGAAAAATGGTTCATAGCGATTCTCAGATAAGTATGAGATCCCTACACTTAATTCTATTATTTACACCTGTAGGTTACATGTTCATGATATGTTTGACGAAATGTTTGTCATGGCTAGTAGGGGTTTAATTAAGGTCTTGTTTAACTTATTAATTTTTCATCATTGTTTCATTGTTCTTAAGTTATCATTCCATTCTTGGTAGTGACTTGGGCTCTGGGCCTGAAAAAGTGGCTAAAATCTCGGGAACGCAGGCACAGAACTAGAAAAATGAGTCTCTGGACACTGGAAGGCAAGCGTGTGAGAGCGACTCTGGGTTTCTGGACGTTATCATGCTTATAACATGAGAGCAACCGAGGCCTAAGTTGTCTAGAAGCTTAGAGGGACGTAAGGGCAAGTTGTCTGAAGTGTTGGATTGGTTCTTGAGGGTCCTGAAGCTGATGTTGAATGTCTGTGTGTTATGTTTCCATCGATTCCACTTCCTTAAGGTCACATACAATGTCGAATCAAATCATAGTAGCCTCTCGTTGCATGTTTACTCCAGTCGGTTGCTTACTTGGGGGGAGGAGGGTGTTACAAAGTGGTATCAGAGCATGGTTCACCCCTCAGACTAGATGGGCAGTGTGTGTTGATCACACATGCATGTCAATTGCACATATGTCCCTTACACTTGCATTCGATGTGCTTATTGCATTTGCATGATGTCAATCAGGGTTGCAGTGATGTCATCATGTGAAACTTGAGGTTGTCATGAGGAACTTGATGTTGATTTTGGTGGAATGCATCGTCATGAGTATATGACTGGTTACATATTGTTATATGACGCTTACATGTTGCTATATGTCGCTTCATTACATCCTTGTATGGTAGGTTGCATTCTTGTATGTTTAATTACATGTATCAGTCTTATAGGTTGGTTACAATAATTGATCACTTATGCTTGACTAGATGCGTTCATGCATATGTGTAGTTGATTATGCATTGCTTATGCATGTTGATGGTTACATGGGGCAACGTGTACAATGGAGTAATGATTGTTGTCATGCATGGGGTCATGGTTTGTGTAGTTGATATGGTCATGCATTGATGACTGGACTCTAGCTAGAATGAGTTGTATATGGTTTGGTACTCATATGTTATATGTCTATATGCAGTTGGTATTCATGTATGGTCTTGGTTATGGTTATGCATGAATAGTAGGTCAAACATACCTTGTGAAGTCATGGTATGCAATTTAGGTTATCATGATGCTATTGGTTATTATGATTCTAATGTGTTGATTGAGATAGAGCAGGAGATGCAGATTATCATAATGAGGTTGCAACATTAGACTTTGGGATAAGAGCAGATCATCATACATGTTTGCATGTTGGGCATGCAGGTAAGTAAGTTAAGGATTGTTATATTCATTAGGTTTATATACATTAGGTTTATGTACATGTCTTTTGATGTTATGGTTACATACATGATAGATGATAGTTAGTTAGTATAGTCATATGCACATGTGTCGGATAGTCAAGAATGATAGTAGCCCGTGGTTGTATGCATTGCTATTGTTGTTTTATGTTAGATAACTTGATGATTAGGTTATATGTTGTTGATGTGCATGATATATAGCTTATTGTTGTTATATGTTATTAACTTGATGATTAGGGTTATTTCATTGAGATCTTGATGTTGTACTTTGGATTGGTCATATGCGTGATGGTTTTGTTCATAACATTGGAGATCTTGATGTTTTATGTATTGTTTAACCTGGTTTGACCTATACAGATGGTTATGGTTGCGACATTTAGGTATGAGTTAATATGTTGTGATATTATGTCATACTAATCTAGATTGAATGTACATATGTGATTTCTATGCATAAATGATAATTGTGTATGAGTTATGATGTAAACATGTTAACTACTAACTATTATGGATATCGTGATCTTATTTATGTTTGAGTTGATACATTGTGAAGTTATATAATGATAACTTGATTGATAGTGTAGACAAGATAGACTCCCCTAAGATACATTAAGGTATGAGCTTGCTTATGTCGTCTACTTTGTGCTTGGATGTTTGATTATGCTGTTTATTTGGTGTTTGAGTGTTTGGTGTCTATTATGCCGTCTAGTTGATTTATTTAAAATGGAATGTTTGCAAGCTGGTTGAATGTTTGATGAATTACATAATATGAGCATGTGTTCCAATGATCTTGTTTTAAGATAATTGTACTAATACATATGTGTTAAGACAATTGAGATGTACTTGACTGTAGTTGATAGTTGTAGCATTATGTCTAATGACTATGATTTGATTATGGATTATAACATGATTGTTTGTAAAAGTTGTTTTCAAATTGATAGATATGATTGTCTTGATATTTGGAACATGTGGTTGATATGTGTGAGTAGTTGCAGGAAACATGCTTGGTATTAGTGCGACAAGGTAATGTTTGATGTGTTTATATCACTAACAGTTGGGTGATGTGAAATCACATAGTAAGACTCTATTGCAACAAAGCAAAAAGGTAAAAAGAAGGTATTGGGAAAGAATTCATTTGGCTATGTTTTGAAACTCTAATTCCAAAGGAATGAGTGCTTTGCATGCAAGAAATCTTCTTAACCTTGATTTTGTTTGAAATTATGTGGATATGTGCTAGATTCATGAACATGTACTTGACAGGTATATTGGCTAGTCTTTAGTTACATGTGGATTTGTCAAATGAATTGGAGTCCCTTGAGAGATGGCATGGATGTGTTTGGTTACAAGGAATCATGCTTAGCATAATAAGATAAGGTAATTGGTGTATTTCTATGTTTATTTATGCATTGGTAGTTATGCGTTCATGGAAATATGATGCAGGGAATTACATAGCAAAGAGAATTCCATGAGATCTTGAAGAAGGCTCAGGTTGAGATTTCCTTTGGAAGCACTAGGAACCATGGGGATTGAGTCATGGTGTCTGTTATTAGTCTTGTGCTTTTTGCCTTTTGGTGATTTTTTGTGCTTAATTATGGTTTTGTTATGTCTGGGGCAAGGCCTTGCCACTTTGGTTGTGGTGTCATATTGTTGTTTTTGGTTTTCATGATTTTCTTCTTTTTTGTTTCTTGGCTTGCCTTTTATGTTTTGAGTCTTGGGAATTGGTTTGGGGAAGAGGAAAAGTTGATGGAGCTCAGGGAGAGCTGTGTGGTACCCAATAGGTAATGTGAGACACATATGAAGCTTGGTGCATGAGTAAGAGCAACAGAAGGTAAGACTATGGCAGTTGGTTGGACTAGCTGGGTCCATTATGGTAAATAGATGGTGGCAATACAGTCATGAGAAAGGTAACCATAAAGGTAAAGTAAATGGATCTGAGGCATCAGATGCCTTGCCTATGTTGGGAACGACTATTCCTAATGTTGTGCATGTGTTGCATGAATAAGGAAGTCCTATTAACCTTGACCTTATGATATTTTGTAATTATGTTGTAATTGCGATTGCGTTGATGTTTATATATGTATACATGTATGTATGTACATATGTAGTGTCTGACAGGGTCGTCATGGATCATGATTATTAACGCTAACATTTATGTGTATATATATGTATGTATATCACTGTCAGATATGGTCGTTAGGAATCATTCTTGTGGAGGAATGATTGCTTACGCAGGTGTATGACATGAAGAGGTTTCAGGTCTTACAAGGAATCAATTGGGAGGAGTAGACTGACAGACTTATGAGGTCAGTATCATGTGGTTAAGCATTGATATTATGTGATTATATTATGCCTATGTTATGGACAATCCATACCTAGGGATACATCGGCAAAATGAAAGCAGTGTGGTCTACGGCATGCTAGGATGAGCGTGGATAAGACACTAGAAGCAAGGTTTCTTGGTAAGGACAATGTGGTTTTGGATGTGTGGTACTACTGTTGTGCATATGCTGTATATGTTGTATATGCTACATCTATGATGTGTGCACATGCGGTGTTGTGTATATATAATGTGTGTACATGTCATTTATGCAGTGTTATGTACACAATGGTACATATAATGTTCTATGAATAATGCATATTGTGTTGTGTGCCAAGATTGGATATGTAGTGTTGTGTACAGATGAATCTATGTACATGTTGGATATGCAGTGCTATGTGCAAGTGGTGTTGCGTGCATGTTATATATGTGGCGCTAAACACATGGTGTTGTGTGCATGACTGTACAAGTAGTGTTGTGTGCATGTGGTGTTGTGTACATGTTATACATGTGGCACTGTGTGCAGATGGTGTTGTATACATGTTGTGCACGTTGCGCTGTGTACATATGGTGTCACACACATATCGTGCATGTGGTAAGGTGTACATGTGGTATTGTGTACAAGTTGTACGGTGGTGCAGTGTACATGTGGCATTGTGTACGTGTTGAGTAGGTGGTGCCATGTACATATGATGTTGTGCACACGTTGTGCAGGTGGTTGTAGTGTACAGGTGGTACTGTGTACATGTGGTACATATGGTACTAGTGTATATGCATGTATTGCATGGTGTTGTATGGCATGTGTAGTTGTGTGTGTGTGTATGTGTACATGGTTGAGGAGAAGGCACTGGGTGTTTTTTGGGTGTGGCAATCGATACGGTGTGTGTACAAAAAGAATAAAGGTAGAAGTAAGGATTGATGAAGGACAATTATTAATTTTTTATTCCAGTTTTATCTTGCATGTGATTTATGATTGTGGTCTATGATGATTACATGTGATCTATGATTTTGGTTTATGATGTTCATCTATGGCGGTTGTGTTTTGAGCTAACCTAATGTGATATGTTTATACATGATGATTTGGTCAAAGATGCTAGTTTGACTTGTTGTGACAAGAAGTAAACATGATTGCAAGTATACCTTATTGACGAGCTACCGATGAGGTATGATTTGAAGTTAGTTCAATTTATTTAAATCTAATGGAAATTATGTGCTTGGTATAGGAATGCATGAACATGCCCGGTTGGGTGGTTGAAATCGACTGCAAGAATTAGCAGAGTCAGCAAAAGGAATTGGAAAATGCAACAATATGCTGGTAAAGAATTTCACGAGTAGGGTCATTGTGGGACACTGGTACCCAATAGTGTCCTCTTATTGCCATGAGCATGCTATGATCGGTACAATGGTTTGAGGTAGGTATATGCCTTGGTTTTGTATCTTCCAACGTAGGAAGCCTTGTCAAGGGATGGGCTGCCCGAGATGGAGGTGACAACGAAACTTGGAAGGTGAGTGAATGCATGGAAGGGGATGACTAGATTTCCCGAGTGACTGTATAGTAGAGAAGTGAAGGTCTCAGATGGATTTGTTTAGGTGATTAGCATTGCGAGATGCCAAAGTAGATGCACATTGGGAGTGCACCTTGGAACAATGAGTCGTTAATTGTTCACTAAGAGGACAAGTGGCACATGAATATAACACTGGACATTGGATGCAAATTTGACTTTGTAGTGGATTCTGGACTTCTTGGGAAGGAGGTGAATCCTGGTATTACTTTGAGGGTGGAGGTGTGAGGATCTGGATTCCCTTATTATGGATGTAGGCATCATATCCTTTTATTTGCTGGTTGAGAAAATGTGCATATATGTTTATGTGTGTATTATTGTAAATATGGTGAGCACCAGTATTGCAGCAACAATGCTGCAACTCCTGGGCTTCCTACTTTACTTTTATCAATTTGGTAGTTCATAACAAACTTGGAAGCGACTGTGTTGTATGCACAAGTACTAGTTCTTACTGTAGGCTGTCACTTGATCAGCTGGTGCAAGATCACTAGGAGCTCAGGCCAACTTCTATGGAATCTAGAAGAAGCTCTATGTGATGAAAGAAAGGCAAACTTACTCTATAGAGGCTATTCTACTTGCAGAAAGAGAAAGAAGACTGAAATGTGAAGTAAACCTAGCAAACCCTGATTAACCAGCTAACTCTACTTTTGTAGAAAGAGAGGTGAAAAACCATAAAATGAATTCCATTACCTACTTAGGGAGTGAACAACATCTATTCAAGTTATTCCTAGAAGGAAATGAGAAAAAAACATCTTTTTGGATTTTTATGTATTTTTGGTGAAATTGTCATGTATGTAATTTATTTGTTTGTGAATGTGGCAGCGATTAGGTGGCGATGGAGGGAAAATTTGGAGTTTTCATAGGTGTATGAAGGTGTGGATGGGTCCTAGGAGGCTTTTGGTAACCCTCTGGAGACTTTCCCTGCAATCGGACTTCGAAAAGTCACCTACAGGAAATTCTACAGAAGGTTGCAGGGGATCTACAAGAGGTCCACAGGAGGATGCCGAGGGCTGTTTTAGAGGTTTTAAAGGTGGGAAAATGGGTGGAAAGTGTAGCTTATGGCTAGGATGATGTGTTAAGGTGCCTAGGGTTCATCAATAAGGATTAGGAAAGTGAAAGATGGTTGGATTTATTCAAGGAAAAGGGAGGAAAGTTCATGGGAAAAGTGCATAAATTTAGTGCAGATTTGTGAGGGACTTTGGATAACTTGTGGAACATGGATCAAAAATAGATGGTGATGGCTGGTTGGTTGACGTATTATGAGCAAATATGTACTGCAAGAGAACTGAAGATCAAACTTTGAAACTAAGCAAGCAAAGAAACTAGCTACACTAAAAAAACATAGAACTATTCATCAAGCTATTCTGAATTTTGATCTAGGAAAGTAAAAGCTGAACAATGCTATATGGAGAGAAAGCATGGAAAGGAATTTATTGTAAAGATAGAAATGAGCATGATGGAATAGATCTAAAACAAAGCATTAACCTTCTAACAAGCTACAACACTAGAAATCCTATGGCAAAGGCAAATCTGTGTTTTTTGTGTGTGGCAGCAACAGGGTTTTGACCTCAGTTCATGGTACCAAAGGGGAGAAAGGAGGTAAAGGCTCTGTTGATGGCCTTTTTGTATTTTCTTCTATCACTATTCAACTTGCTACAACATGGAAACAACTTTTCAAATTACCAAAAGCAACCTATTCTTAAAAAAGAAAGAAATCTATCTATAAGCAACTCATTCATACATTGAAACAAAGCATATAAATACAAAAAAAAAGGTGCTGGGCAGCGTGGGTTGGGCCCTAACCCAAGAGCTTCAGCCCTCTGAGGTAAATCAGTGCTGGCTCATAAAAGATCTCATGTTCATTATCAAAAAATAATAATCACATTACATGAAATTGTCCACAAAAGTAAGCTCGAAATGAGCTGAGCAAAAGTTGCAACAAAAGTGCGAAAATTTGACTAACATCCAACTAACCTAATGAGGCCCTAGGCCTCTCTACTTATACAACTGGGGCTTCCAACAGCTCCCTTAAAATTAAGGAGGCTTGGCTCCCAAAACTTGAGATAGACAGCAGTTGGACTCCACTTGCTCGGCTGCCTCTTTGGTGCATTGATGTGACTGCTTGTGCTCCGATCTTTCTGAATGAGAATTCAAAGTAAGGAGTCATAAATAAGGGGGACACCCTCCTACAAATCCTCTCCCTTGTCTTCTTCGAATATTGGCTGCCAAATGTGCATTAAATCCTTGACTTTGTCTCCAAAATTGACCAAAAATCTGCATTAAGGACACATTAGACTTCAAGGCATAATGACCAACCCAACTCACTCTATTAGCATAAATATAATAAAAAAACATGCAATAAACTAATAATAATGGTGGATTAAGCTAAGTTAGGAGGCAAAATGAGCCCATATAATTACCCATTTATGGTACTCATCATCACCCCCCTACTGAATGTGTTGCTCATCCTCTGAGCAACTCAATCCATCTCTTCGTCTTTGATGGCCCTGATGGCCTCCCTGACATCCCATGCTTCTGATGTGAGATCCTCATCTTTATCATGGAATCCTACCTTTTTGTCCACTTCTTCTCACTGTAGTTGTTCTTCTTCCACTTTTTTTCCCTCTAGCAGTCTTAACAGTAGTGGGGGACTTAGTTTGAGGCCAATCCAATTGGCCTTCAAACTCTGCATAGAGTGCTTGTACAATGGCACTCTCCTTAATGCCTCTTTTATCCTGGTTGGGGAGTGATACTCCCTTATTTGCAAGCTGTGTGGCAGTGTATTCCACCTCCTTATACAAGCATGAATACAGTCATCTCCAAGCAATCTTTCCATGTCCTCAAAATGTGCAATTGCCTGAGCCTGATCATTGATATACTGATGGGCACTTTGAGGATCATTTGCAAGCAGCTGGTGGACACTGATGAGAGCCATGGGGCCTGATAGCTCAACTCTAATCATTAAGGGTTCCTTTAGCTCTTTTGCCATCAACTTTTTGATTTCGATTGCCCTTTTCTCCTCATGATTCATCCATGAGGCCATGACCACTAATTGCAGGTCTCCTAGCCTAATATTGGGGTCCCATGTGTTCATATCAGTGAGGGCCATGTTATGCAAATAGAACTCTGCTATCTTTTCCTTGTATTCTACTAATCTTTGGTCACATAGGTCCATGAACTGTCTATAATCCTGAAAAGGCATTGTGCCCCTCTGTGCCAAAGTCTTGATTTGAAACTGCAACCATTGGTCTTTGAGGTATACTCCATATGATTTTGCTGGTGCTCTGCACTGTAGTGCCTCCATAGACCAGCTTGCCATGCATGCCAATTGTGTCTTCTTTTCTTGCAGTTGTTTTCTTAGCAACTCATTTTCTGTTTCCAAGTGAGTTCTTCTGATTGCCTCTCTATGTCTTACATCACTTAGCTCCTTGCCCATTTCTTTAAGCTTGTTCTCCATGTGGCCAATATCTTCTACCCACTTGGATTTGGAGATTTGCATCCATCTATGGCTCCTTCTTCTTTCTTTCTCCAGCTCAAAGAAAAGTGGGACTGCAAATTTTTGTGGAATTATTCCCCCCCCTCAAGCAGATTGTAGTAAGAGCCCAAACTAGGCCGAGGGCCAGGTTCTTGGGTCTCTGTTGTTTCCTGCTTCCCCTTTGGCTATTCTTATACCCTTTTCTCAAGTTTCTCAGTCTCCTGTAGCTTAGTTAGGGTCTCCTTTAGAACAGTCTGTGCTTCTTGTAGAGCTGTTTTTGAGTCCTGTAGTTGTACTCTTTCCTTCCAAGTGGAAGATTTGGGACTTCCTCTTTCATATGTGATGGGGGTTTTAGAGGGAGATTCTTCCCTTTTGGCAGTAGGGGAATCTTCAATTATGATAGGCTCTTTTGAGGATGGCTGTGGCTTCCTTGTCTTTATCCTTGTGCCTTTTTGAGCCCTGAAGTACATTGATGTTTGCCTCTTCCTCTTTTGTTTGGGTTTAACTGGGATGCTGAGGGCAGCAAGAGCAGCTGCTGCCTCCCTTTCTAGGGTCTCAGGAGACACTTCTATCTTTTTTGCCCTTGGTTCCTCTCCTTTTGTCCTCTCTGTCTCTGCTGATTTTGTTTCCTCTTGCTCTGTTTTGTGTTTTTCCTCTTCAGGTGTAGTTTCCTCCTTCTCTGTTTTAGTCTCTTCCTTCTCTATTTTAGTGTCTTCTTCCTCTATTTTGGTTTCCTCCTCATCTTCCCCTTTCTATTCTTCCCCCTCACTTTTATAAGGACTGATGTCATATGTGAGGGCCTTTATATCATCTTCTCCTGTCATATTTCTGAAGATTTCCTAGGCTATGGGGATTGTGAAGGTGTGGAGGGCTTCTTCCACCAACAGTTTAATTAGTCCATGGTGAGCCAATTGATCTGGACCTCCTGCCTTCAACTTAATGTTGGAGTCTATAAGGGACTGTAGGAGAAAATAGGAAATGCTGAGTTTTTGGGGTGTGGGAGTGTTTATGCCATATCTCAGCTCATGGAGAAGTCTAAAATGGTAGCCATAAACTATGCTATACCTCCCTTCACAGGATATATACTTGATAATTTGGTAATTGACTTCATCCCATGGGTAAGGTATGCTTGTTCTTTTGATGCCATTTTTGTCTTCTACATGATGCTCATTTGGTTGGAAGAAGGTTTTCTTGGCAACTTGACCCATTGGCTTTTCATCTTTGCTCCAGGGTAATCCAAGTGGAATACTGGTAACTCTACTGATAAAGTTTGGGGTGATTTCCATGGTGAGACCTCTGAGAGTAACAGTGGCATGGGTCTTTGAGTGGGGTACCAAAGAAAGGGCAAACTCCTGAGCCACTTCTTCATCAAATCCTCGAAATTTTTCGAAAAATGGCATCCAATTGGCTCTAGTGAAAATGGCTACTACCTTGGGATGTTCATGGAGCCTAACTGAATTTGAGGGTTCCTTCCTCATAAATCCCCCTGTCATTTTGTTTATATCCTTTTGGAACACCCCAGGTGGAGAAGGAGACAATTTTTTTTGCAGAAACAGGAAATAGAGAAAAACTGTGTTTTTTTTCAGAAAATAGGCAGAAATGTTTTTATGGAATTCCTCTCTTCTACAGGCTTAATTCCGTCTTAAAATTGCATCATTTCTTGCACATATTAATATTCAAGGTGGGTCTGTACAGAGCCTAACTCTTTAAGCCAAAATTTGAGCAAAAACCCCGTGTTTTCTCTTGTAAAACTGCTTACTACCCCTCCTGTAGAACTGACTGTAGGTTCTCCTGTAGAACTTCTTACTGCTCCTGTAGAACCCAATAGTGCTCCTGTAGAATGTCGATAGGAGGAGGAGTGTTGAAAACGAAAGAGAATGATGTTTCGATGCTATTGAGGTGGTATAGAGCTTGCTGCAGCTGCGGGGATGACGATGAAATGGAAGAAAAGGTGGTGAAGGAGTTTCAAGGAGTACTTATGTCTACTGTGAGATATTTTTGGTGATGGGGTGAGCTGGCCAAAAAGGTTCGTTTCTTGATTTGGACCGTTGGTCCCCACTACCATGTTGTCATGACTCCTCATGTCTTCTACCTGCAATCACTTCCCATCATTTGCATTGGAGTTTATACACCCGCCACTACCCGTCCTTTGGATTTTCTGTGAGTTGACTAGGCACACGTGTGGTGGGATCTCTGGATGAGTGCAGTTGAACTGGATGAGGGTCACTAGTAACTAGCCACCTTTGTTGTTCAACCCTAACCACCTCATTCGTTTATGCAGTCTTTGAATTACACAGATGCAATAGAGGAGAGGGTTAGACACTTACCTGTAGGTCGAATGTTCATGCTGTGGTGCTGCTTGGCTCTTTTGCTGCTGCATGCTCATATTTTTGCTGCTGTATGCCTGTACCTCTTCTACTCTTATGCTTTTTGCTCCTTATTATGTGGCTTTCTTGTTTTGTACAGGTACCATTTAGCTGAATCTTGCTTCAGACATCCTCTTCATTCCTATGGCTGCACCTATTTTGCTGCTGTGGCTGGATTTTAAGGGGATCAGCTGCTACAGGAAATCCTACAGGAGCTCCTGTAGCTGCTTATCCCTTTAAAATTTTCAGTTGATTCTTATGCTGGGAGCTACGAGGATGCTACTTGAGATGCTGATGGCGATGGAGAGGTATTTGGTAAGCTGCAAGTGAGCTTTGGAGGTGTTGTTCCTTTCATTTTTTGTTTTTTCTAATAACTGGCTTCTGTGTTTTTTTTTTTCTGTAGGAAGGGAAGAAATCAATGGAAATGAGGTGGTGCAGGTGTGGGATGGATGGTCAGGATGGTGGAGAGCTCTAGGATGGTCTACATGCTCTCTATGAAAATCCCCAGCTCCCCAAACTTTTTTTTAAACTCCATTTTGAGCTCTCTGTGATTTCTACAGGAGCCTCCTGTAGAACATAGAGGGCCTCCTGTAGGATACACAATGTTCGAAAAAAACACAGTGAGGTAGAAGAAAGGTTAGAAATGGTTGAGAAGAGCATGGATGATGTGAAATAGGCTTTGTGGCATCCTCTCTTGCTCCTCGTGGTCCACCTATAACCTGCAATGCATTTTTAAAAGTCAATTTCCTCTTACTTATTTTCTCTGTTTTTTTTTGAAAGGCAACTAGGGCGCTTCAAGGAGGTGAAAACTTCTTCAGTGAGTGGGTGGAGTGGAGGTTGAGGCCTGCTCCACTAAAAACACTATCTTATTCAGATCTTCAACGAACTCTTGCTTAGAGAGGGGCTTCTTGTAAATTTTCAACCTATGTCCATTGACAAGCATGGGGATGGCTTCCTCATCAGTGGTTCTGATCAGAACTGAACCATTGTCATTGCATTTTTCTACTGTGTAGGGTCCCAGCGATCTTGTCCTCAGCTTGCCTTTGAAGTCTTTGTACCTTGAGCCATAAAGCAGTGCCCAATCTCCCTCTTAGAATTGCTTTTCCTTGCTATTTTTGTCATGCCATACTTTCCTTTGAAGGTGAACTACCTCTGTGTGATGAAGGGCCTGCAATCTCTGTTCATCCAATCCATTGAGCTGGAGTAGTCTTTCCATTTGTGCATGGCTGAGGTCTAGGTCTAGCTAAGCTGCCATCCTTAGTGTATTGTATTCAAATTCTATTGACAACAAAGCCTTCTTCCCATAGACTAGTTCATAGGTTGTGAACTCTGTGGTGGTTTTCCATGTTGTGTTGTAGGCCTAGGTGGCCTCAACTAGTCTATCCACCCAATATTTTTTGCTGCTGCTCACTGCCTTGGTCAGAATTCCTTCCAAAGCTCTATTAGTGACTTCCACCTGCCCATTGGTTTGTGGATGGTAGGGTGTGGAAGTCTTATTCTTGATTTTATGATGTGTGAGCACGTCTTCAATCAATTAGGAAGTGAACTGACTGCCTTGATCTGTAACCAGCTCTCTTGGATACCCGAACTTATAGAATATGTTTTCTCTTAAAAACTCAACTACTTTTTCCTCTATTGATGCTTTGATTGATTTTGTCTCTGCCCATTTTGTTAGATAATCGATGCACACAATGATGTATTGCTTCTCTTTTGAAGGAGGGTTGATAGGACCCATAATGCCCCACTTCTCAAATGGCTCAAAAGTCACTTGAGGTTGCATGGGCATCTCATCCTTTGGAGTAGGTTTCCCCATCCTTTGACACTGATCACATTGGCTGGTATATCTCTTCACATCTTGATGAAGAGTGGGCCAATAGTAGCCTACTTGCAATATTTTGAAGGCAATCCTCTTTGCTGCAAAATGACCTCCACAAGGCCCGTCATGATAGGTTAGAAGAATGTCAAAAAATTCCTCCTCCCTAACACATCTTCTCAAGATCTGATCTGGACCAAGTTTGAAGAGATTGCCCCCAATCCAGGTGAAAGGGGCACTTTTTCTCACGATCTTTCTCTTCTCTTTTAAGGACAGGTGTGGTGGGAACTATGCTCAAACCAAATAATTTGCTATATCAGCAAACCATGGAGAGAGAACTGAGATAGCAAATAGGTTCTCATCTAGCATTTGATCATCCACCATTCCTTCCTCACCTGTAGGAAAATTTACTCTAGACAGAAAGTTAGCAACAACATTTTCTTTCCAAGGCTTATCAACAATGGTTAAATCAAACTGATGCAATAAAAGTAACCATCTAATAATGTGAGCATTTACATCTGGTTTATTCATTAAATACCTAATGGCAGCATGATCAATGTGTACAATGGTTTGATAGCCTATAATGTAATGTCTTAACTTATTTAGGGAATGTACTACATCTAGGAGTTCCTTCTCAGTGACCGTGTAGTTTAACTCTGCCTTTGCCAAGTTTTTACTTATAAAGTATATGGCATAAGGTAACTTTTCATCAATTTATCCCAAGGCTACTCCTATTGCCTTGTTTGAGGCATCTGTGTGAATGTGGAAAGGTAGGGCCCAATTTGGGCCTCTCAAAATTGGGGCAGTCACAAGTTTTCTTTTCAAGGTATCTAGGGCTTCTTGACAGTTTTCAGTCCATATGAACTCGACATCTTTTCCCAAAATACCAAACAATGGAGAGGCTAACTTACTGAAGTCTTTAATGAATCTTCTGTAATATCTAGCTAAGCCTAGGAAACTTCAGACATCTCTCACCTTCTAAGGAGGTGGGACCCTTTGGATGATGGAAATTTTGTTGGGGTCCACCTACAATCCTTGTTGAGATATTGCATGACCTAGCACAGTCCCTTTAGTCATAAAAAATTCACACTTTTCCGGACTGAGGGACAGGTTCATTTCAATACAATTGTCCAAAACTTTTCCTAGGTTAGATAAAGCTTCTTGAAAGTTAGAACCATAAGGAGTAAAATCATCCATATATATTTCCACCGCATCATGAACTAGTTAGAGAATATACTCAATAATGCTCTCTGGAAAGTGGATGGACCATTGCACAAACCAAAAGGAAGGACCCGATATGCAAAGGTACCCCAAGAGCAAGTGAAAGTGGTCTTATCTTAGTCTTCTGGGCTGATTTGAATCTGATTGTACCCACTAAACCCATCTAGGAAGGAGAAAAACATTTTCCCCCCTAGACCATCTAACACTTGATCTATAAAAGGTAAAGGAAAATGGTCCTTTTTAGTGGCCTTGTTCAACTCCCGATAATCGACACAGATTCTCCACTTACCATTTTTATTTGGCACTAACACCAAAGGAGAGACCCATTCACTGTCAGAGATGGGGTAGATGAATCCTGCATCAAGTAGTTTTTGCAATTCTTCCTTAACAATGTTTTTAACAGCTGGATTCATCCTCCTTTGAGGTTGCCTGTCTGGTTTGCAATATTCCTTAATGTATATATGATGAGTACACATTAAAGGGTGCACTCCCTTCATTTCCTTATAACTCCAAGCGAAGGCATCTAAATGTTTTCTCAATAAGCTGCACAGTTCCTTCTCCTGGGAAGTGGATAGGGATGGATTGGTTTTCAAGGTTCTTTCTAAGCTGAACTCTATATTCTTAACATGGAGAGAGGTCGGGTTGGCCACACAGAGATCTGTTAAGGGATTGTCTTGGGTTTCTCTCCCTAGATCTTCTAATGGCAAAATACTGGGGGTTGGATTCTGAATTAAATTTTCAATGATATCATCCTCATCTTGTGGTTTCCCCCCATGGTGGTTTCTAATGCATAGAGTGGTGTAGAATAGACTTCATCTTCATCCTCCTCCTCCAACTAGAGAGGTAGATCATGTTCTAGCAAGGGTTGGGCAGGAGGGTATAAGATTAATTGCTTGGACATATGCCCGTTCTTGATGGTCATGTTCCCAGCTCGACAACTGATGTAAGCATCGACAGTGGCCAACCAGGGTCTTCCTAGGATGAGAGGGCACCCAGTGAGCTTTGCTTTTGGCTGGATAACTAAAATCAGCAGGGTACTCCCAAGAATCAATGGAGACCATTACATCCTCTACAATCCCATCGGGGGTCACAGTGGAGCGGTCTGCTAGCTGCAGTACTGTCGTGGTCTTCCTCGAGGAGCCCTGGAGGTTAAGTTTGAGCATTTTTTCCTTTGTCATCACATTAATGGCAGCTCCCAAATCAATCAAGGTATGTGGGATCATGGTGCCATTGATGTGGACATCAACTACTGGGCTTCCGGGGTCTAGATATTTCAGATAGATTACCTGCCCCAACATCAGGTCAGTGAGTTGTCCTATAACATTGGTGGTTGGGGCATCCCTCTTGTGCCTTCCTGGATGCCTAAAGCACTTCTCTTTGATCAACCTATTGTAAATAGGCACATCTTTTATGGCTTGGAGAAGTGGTATCTTCACACATAACTGCTTTAATTCTCCCAGAAGTTCAGTTTCTTCTGGGGTGGGATGTGTTGTCTTGGATAGTCTCTCAAGAAAGGGTGGAATTGCTTTTAGTTCACTTTCCTCTTTGTCTTCCTCAACCTCTTGAGGGGGAGGCTGGCTATCTAGGAGAACCTTCCCAGATCATAGGTTAATATCCTGAATCTCCACAGCATAAGTTGGTCATGATGGTTCCCCACTATATACTTGCTGGGCCTGTCTGTTGTTCGGGTTTGGGTTCGACTGGGCAGGAATTTGGGGCTGCTTTGGTGGAGAAGGAGGTAATGGTTGTGGTTGAGCAGGTGGTGGGGGGAAAGAGTGGGAGGAGAGTTGTACTGGGGCCTCCACCCCTGATGAGATGCATTCCACTGAGGTTGTGGCTGAGTATAGGATTGAAATGCATGAGTAGCTGGTTGGGCATGATATTGAGATGGATAGGACCAAGGAGGAGGTGTCGACCAGGAAGGATGAGCAGGGGGGCCCCAAGAAGGTATGGAAGTGGCTTGGTTGGGGTTATAGTATGCCTGAGATGCCCCTTGCATCCCCTGCTGGTAC
This sequence comes from Pinus taeda, assembly GCA_000404065.3. Classification (NCBI taxonomy): domain Eukaryota; kingdom Viridiplantae; phylum Streptophyta; class Pinopsida; order Pinales; family Pinaceae; genus Pinus; species Pinus taeda. The sequence continues at coordinate 37,768 of APFE030557292.1, read as the reverse complement.
GGTCTAGGTCCATGCACTCTCCTTTGGTTCATGAAATAGAGTGGTTCAGTGGCTCCTTCGGCCCCCTGGTAAACAAATTTAAGTCCGGGCAAGGAAGGGCACTTATTTGTAGAATTGTCTTCTTCACAGACTGAACAAACCTCTATGGAGTTCAATGGACATTCGTTCCTAGGATGCCTCTTGATGCACCTAGGACAAAAGATGGCCAAAGCCCTCTCTGCTTCCTCTTGTTTCCTTTTGATATGTAGGGTATCCATTTGCATGGAAATAGTCTGCATTATCTCACTCTTGAAGTCTTCCAACATGTTTTTGAGTTCACATTTGATGGATGAATTGGATGAGGAAGTACTGCCTATGGGTTGACTCCCCTTACCTCTCTTTCTGGCTGCTCTAGAATGGTTTCTAAAGATAGTCTTTATGCCTCATAAGGTAGTTGGTAGATGTATCCCCCAGCCAATAGATGGAGGGTGTCTAGAAGGTCTTCTGGAATTCCCCTGAGTAGGACCAACTTTAGAGATTCAGGGTCAAGTGTACACCTGACCCTTTTGTAACTGAGCTAGAACCTCTCTTCATAGTCTTCCAAGGATTCATCACTTCCCATGCTCATCTGGAAGATTTATTCTTTGGTATCCTTTGACCTACAATAGTCTCGGTATTTGTTGTTAAAGGCTTGCTACATATAAGCCCAAGTTGTGATGCTATCGCCAGGTAACCCCATGAACCAACGCAATGCTGCATCCTTGACAGTAGAAGGAAATAGTTTCAAATTTTGCTCATCTTTTGCATAGTCATAGGTTCGACAGATAGCAACAAACTCAAACAAAAAGGTGTCAGGATCTTCTATAGTCAATCCATGAAAGTGAGGTAGGGCTGAAGGGCTTATATTCTGTAGGAATTTACAGGGTAAGTTCCTCAGACAGAACACCAGAAGGACACCGCTCACAAACAGATCACAGATCAATACACCAGTATTTTGACGTGGTTAAAACCCTCAGAGAGGGAAACAGTCCACGGCCTGCGCCAACGCGGCTACTACAGGCAATTTATTAATAAAAGAATGAAAATTTACATAAGCTTCTCTCATGCACGGTTAACCTACAAATGACCCTCCATGCGCTTTAAATAGAATTCATGGACCAATCGGGTGTCAAGCCACGGATCAAGTGTCGGTAATACCCG